>OMLB01043326.1:0-17246 GCA_900302555.1 Myripristis jacobus | reverse complement strand
CAACACACACATTTGCACATGCAATTATCAGAGATCTACCATACATGCTGTGCAAAGGCCTATATGAGCACAGAGACAGTGTCACACAGAGAGACGCACAGAGACAACAGCACTAAATCCACACACACTCACACACACACACTCACACACACACACACACACGCAAGCAGTGAGCTAAATCACATCTGTAGCCCACTAGCCTCTTACAGTTAAGCCTACAGGAATTTATGCAGCAATTCTCAAAATTACTACTGTAGAGTGGGGACATTTTGGGGAAGTGAGAATTCTGGCAGATCCTCACAACTACAGAGGCAAATCCAGGCTTACTGGTTAAGGTTAGGGCACGGATTTGGCTTAGGTATGTGTTGGTTATGGTCAAGATTAGGGAAAAGCTGCAGTAGGCTGTAAAAAATGATTGGAGGTCCTCACAAAGACAGAAAGACAAGACTGCGTGACCTGTTGCGCAGCTGAATGATTTCATTTCTCTTGGCTTGCCTTGACTGCCTCTCTGTCCTCACACAGACTGGAACAGGAAAAACTGTAATGCTATTCATCCTGTGAGAGTTTTTCTTTTTAATTTCATGCGATTCTTTGTATGGATGACAAGAATCTGGATTATACACTTCTTTTCTAATTTTGACGGTATAGCTAAAGCGTGTTTGACATTTGCTACTGCAGTGTATCTGTCAAAACCATCACTATCACTGATCTGGTTAAAAAACACACACACACACACACACACACACACACACACACTGAAAGCTCACGTCATGCAGTAGACCAAAATAGTTGAGGGTTTCTGTGAGACACCATACTCCCTCATGAGTCAGTGGACCAGGAAACTTCTCTTACACACACACACACACACACACACATACTCACACACAGACACACACACACACTTGGTCAGGAACATTTTGGCAGGGTGGGTGCATGCTGTCCACCTGCCACAAAATGTACATTATTGCAGTGGTTCTCAAACTGAGGCTCGAAAGATCATCTTGAAAGATTAAGACATAAGCACAAAAAAAATTAATATGCAAAATTATCATTATTATTTTTTTGTATTTTACTCGTACAAATGCATTCATTTCCACAATATCCACAATAACTCAAAAATTCAACATGCCCATAAAAAAGTAAGAGTGTGTGAAACATGATCTGTGGTGGAAACTTTTTTTTTTCTTAAATTCTGAGTGTGGTAAGTGGTCGGTAAGTGGTATCTGAACATGCGCTCACTCGAGACACATTTTTAATGCCAGGTGTGAACTACAACCCGTGTCAGCTGAATGTAGACACAATCTGGGTATATGTGAATCCAAAACACCTGGTCTGAGCAGAGCCAGAGATTTGGGTTTGGACTTTAAATATTCTTTAAGGCCTTATGGGGTGAGACAATGTGACAGAGAGCGACAGCGATAGCTTGCTGGCCTGCACACATACAAGTCAGGTCAGGTGGTGAAAGTGTTTGTGGTTAGTGTAATCTGTTGTCGTGTTCACTACACCAGACAGTCTGGAGCGACCCAGACTAGATATTTGATATATAGTGGGAAATGAATAAGCCCCAAACACTTGATCCCTAACTGGAGCTCAGTAACAAATCCGTCAAGCCCCACTGCGAAGCTAAATAACATGAACTTAGTCTCCCTTCCCTTCCCGAGGAATTTTAGTCCTTGTAACTGAATTAATGCCAGTTAGCCCAAGGACAGGAAGGAATACAACTGCTTTCTCCTCTTTTTTCTCATTCCAACTGGTCACCTTTCCACGTCCCATCTCCATCCGCCCCCTCACTTGTCATCCTCAGCGTGGTGCTCACCTCTGGCGCAATGTAATCAGGGGTGCCACAGAAGGTGCGCGTGTTCATGCCCTCATACATGTTCTCCTTACACATGCCAAAATCAGCGATCTTGATGTGGCCCTCGGAGTCCAGCATCACGTTGTCAAGCTTCAGATCCCTGTGGGAGAGCAGATTTTTAGCGGCTTTGTGACTGTATACTTTTTTTAAGTTAACTGTGGAAAGTGAGCGTCCTTTTTTCCCCGACTGCAGAGGAACACAGAAACCCTGTAAACAATGCTTTAAGCCCCAGTGTTGCTGCACACCACTGCCGTCTCTCTGAGGCAGTTTATCAGTCCGCAGCACACATCACACACTGCGCAGCAAACAACCATTTGTAGGACTGAAATCACTATTCCCACATGCCCGCTTCCTCTGTGTCCCTTTTCCTTCAGCCTTTTACAGTTCAGCCTGCTTTCATGCTCCGGTTTCTTCATATTCCATTCGCTCTTTTTCTGTCCCTCAATCACCCACTCAGCCTCTCATTTGTCTGAAGTCACGAAACAAAGGCAGGGCGCTATACAGAAGGCAGACGGCATTAAGAATGGATGTGAGTCTTGAAAAGGAACGTGGTCACCTTAACCTCTGCTGAGCCTTTCTTTCTATTTCATTTCTATTTTTCCTTTTCAGCGAGGATGATTAGCGTGGAGGTAGTGCTCGTCTCCTATCCCAACTCTGCAGCTTGACTACAGAAAAACCAGCAGGGAACAAGGTTAAATGCATACTGTACATTCCCTGCCCTTTTAATCTCACTTTCTGCAATTCTCTCTATAAGCCTGCGCAGGTCTCCTCCTCCTCCTCCTCCTCTGTTTCTCATTCTCTCTGTGTTTGTGTGTGTGCTGCTCCCTTCTCCACCGCCCCTCCTCTCGCTTTCTGCCTCTATCTCTGTGATCTACCAATTCTCTTACTCTCTGTCTGCCCTTCAGTCTCCCTGTCTAAGTCACGGCTTCAACTATTTCACAGTGCCCCGATCCAATTCCCTATCTCTGCTCCTGTGTTCCATTAGCCTCACCTCCTCTGCCATGTTTTCTCCTGCAATAAACTAAACTCTAAACTGCTTCATATTGATTTTTTCCTGAAACACTTTCTTTCTTTCTTTCTTTCTTACTTTCTTTCTTTCTTTCTTTCTTTCTTTCTTTCTTTCTTTCTTTCTTTCTTTCTCTTATTCCCTCTCCTCATACCCCCTTTCCTGCTCATCAGGCTTGCTGCTTTTTGCGTTTCATTCTAACAAACCAGGACTCACCTCACCTGTTACTCCCCCAAATCCACAAAGACAACCTACTTTACTGCAAATGCTTGAAGCCAATTTTTACACACCACCACTGAGTCAATGAGAGCAGCTAAATGTTGAGAGTTGGGGTGAATGCGGTTCGTCATGAAACTGCTGGTTTTGTTCTGGGTCACCTCACCTGTAGATGATTCCCTTCCGGTGCAGGAAGAACAAACCCACTGCGATCTCCGCCGCGTAAAACCTGCAAAATGGGAAAGCAGAAAATTATATCTAATACTTTAGTGAAAACTCGGACTCACGCCATGATAAGTTACATTCATCTACAAACAGCAGTCCACATCGTCTAGACAGGCTCTAGTAATTTGGCACGCTGCCAAATTAATAGAGCCATTTTTGAGTCTTGTTTGAATTTGCACCGCCTCTCATCTGCCAATCAAATCAATCCCCTTCACTCTGAGCAGCCAGCCTGCTTAGAGCAATGGGTAGCCTATTTTGATAAAGTAGTTAAAATAGTTACATTACTTATTATATTTTTAACAGTGTAATTAGTAATCAGTAACCTACTACAAATACTACAGTGTTGGTAAATAACCTCACCAACACTGGTTGTACAACTTTTAAAGGAAATTAAATGTCTCTTTTCCTGGTTGAATTGGAAAATAGATCCGGCAGGTGGTGTCTGCAGGAAACTTTTGCATAGTAACCTTGTGCCAGGAAGAAACAACTTGATAGCACTTAGCAAATAGTTGTATGCCATAATCCTCTTTGTCTGTGTTTGTTTATGCGCTAAAAGTGTTATTTTGCCAAATGTTCTGTCACACCATGTAAGTGAATGGAGAGACACAAATACAGTTTTGTGGACTAGCAGCCCACATGAGCACGAGCGTGAGCAGGAGGATATTTTGCCACCATGTGCCACCATTTCATCTGATATGAGCCAGAAAGCTCAATCTGGATGCAACACATTGGGTTAAAAACACTCACACTGCCTGAGGCTCCTTGAACTTGCCCACACGTTGGATGTGGTACATGAGGTCTCCTCCATTAATGTACTCCATCACAAAGTACAGCCGGTCCTACAACACAGGAGGAAGTTATTGTCCCATTGAAACCCAGGCCAATGACAAACATAAAAAAGGCACTACATTACAATGCATTACCATTCCAGGTAGGAGGAAGATATATATACATATATATATATACACACATATATACATCCACTGAATAAATGTGAGGTGTAAAAAATGTAATAGTTGTATAACCTAGGAGCAGAAATGGATCACTGAACACAAAATGACAATTTATACCGGATGAAACCTCAGTGATGAAAAAGCCTCCCAAGCCTCTCTCTAGTTTTTCTTAGAAAAAAAGCATCATGTCTAGCAGCCTATTACAGTATTTATAAACATATTGTTCTCCTCCAGAGACATTAAAATACCCTGCGTGATCCATTCTTTCAGTACAGCGGCTGGGTCAACAAACCCCTATCATGACTCAGGTGTAGCTTTTATCAGTAAATGCAGTTTTCATTAGAGACCCTCTGAGTCAGCCTCTCTCTGCAAAGAGTTGACGCCACCCGGGTCACTTAGTATTCAGGAGCGGTCTCAACTCAGTCCACGTTTTTTCTACTTTCTCTGCAGGGGCACCGGCGAGAGTGTGAATAAATATGAGCAGCAAAGGTAAATACAGACATTAAGGGCAGACAGGATATATATATATATGAAGAGGCACATGTGCATGTCTGAGATAAGATAACATTAAAGAAAAGATAAGATTAAAAAAAGATACAATAAGATGTGACAAGATAAAACAAGAAAAGGAAAGAAATGAAAATATGATACAAAAGAAAAGATAAGATAAAAAGAAAATAAAAGAAAAGGTTAAGATAAGATAAGGAAAAGATAAAATAGTTTTCTTTATCCCACTCTCTTTCTCCTCTGGGACATAAAGACATAAAACAAAAAAGAAACAGAAATAATAACATGTCATCTACGAATTCAGAGGGTCAACTATAATGCTTTTTAAGACCCTTATAAGTCTAAATTTAAGACTTTTTTTGGACAAATAATCTTTTTCTTATACAAATCAGCATTTCAGATGAGTGCAAAGCTAAATCCTATGTTTGCAATTGAGTGCAGAGGTAAATTTTAGGTCGGAATATAGTTGTTATTAACTAGATGATACTACTACTATACTACAATACTACTTTTATTGTGGGTGTCTTCAAGGTGGTGGAGTCAAAAATCTAGCCAATACTTTTGTTTCCACAGAACCTCACAGGTAAGTAAAAGGATTTTCAAGGATTTTTTTCTCTGCTAGTAACTCTGACAACTGCCTGTTAAATACAACAGAATAAAACTGATGCGCAGTGTTAAAGAGAAACTTATATCTCTGAAATGTGTTTTTTCCCTAGCGGTCCCTTCTGAGGGAGCTCAAGCAGCATTACGGCGGCAGTGCAGGACGTCTTGCGACGGCTACATGTGTACACACCACGGTCTGGAAGCAGGAGTGGAGCTGTGTGAGGAAGGGCGGCTTGTCTCGCTGGGCTAACACCCTCTTCTCCACCATGGTACATTCAACGTCGTCGTCCTGGATCACGACGTCCTTCTTCAGGATTTTGATGGCGTACAGCTCCTCTGTTGACTTCATCTCTGCCAGCATTACCTGCAGGTGATGAAAACACCACGGGTCAAAGGTCGCAATCAACTGGGTTATGATACTATACATGCTGTATATTGCTTAAATCCAGTGTTATCTTATATTTTTTTATTATTTACCATACCAAAAATGCGTTTTTATCTATTTTGTACTGTATGTGAGGTTTTTTTTTACATTTCGTCTGGCATCTAGCGTGGCAATCCTCTACTGTGTAACTGTCCCAACCTCAATCCGAAAAAGTTTTGTGCAAACCCAGCCCATACCTGAAAGATAACAGCTTTTTCTAACCTTGCCGAAGCTGCCTTTACCCAGCAGGGCAAGGAAGTGGAAATCACCGAGTCGGACCCGGTCCATGTTACCTGAGGGCAGACTGAACCGCCGGTGGTCTGATGGCGTGATCACTTTCTTACCATGGCCCAGCTTGGCTTTCTGCGGTATACGACACACACACACAAACACATGAATGACATTATCTAACGCAGAGCACATCCAAGGTCTGAATTAGTCTGGATTCTAAGGTGAGTTTTCGTACACATGCTTTAATAGCCGAGCATTCACACACAATAAGCAAAAACCCACGAGGCATTCAGTGCGTGTGAAGTGAGAACGAAAAACCTCAATTACTTGGTTGTTTGCATAATGCTGCTCTGTGCCTCTCCGATCTAACCGCATTGTGTACATGATATGCAGAAGTAATACCACGCATGATGGATTTCTCTTCAAATGGGACTTGGGCGAGGGAACACGCACCGCATACTCAATTGTGGCGCTGGTGCCTCTAACAGCTGGTCTGGAGTCAGATCGTGTTCGCTGTGATCTCAGACCACATCACACGCCGAAGCTTCAGTTTTCTCAGTGGAAACCAAGCAGCAGGCCAATGGGGCAGGGATAGTGTATGCAACTGATATACACTGGGTTTGTGTGTGTGTGTGTGTTTTTTTTTTTTCAGTATTATAAATGTATTGTTACTAGGATCTGAAGCATGGAGCAAGTGATAGTGTAATAACAGTTGGGCAATGTAATAACTTGCCAATAATAGTAACAGTAACATCACATTATCACAACAACCAGTGATTATTACCTCACAAGGGTATCAGTTTTTGATTATATCATAATTATGTTGTGTAATAAATTAGAGTAAAAAGAATTTAATAACTCAAGTTACATTAATTGTTAGGCAATAATGTTACACAACATCAGTTAAACATATGTTATTTTACTAATATAATGAGGTAATGGTATTAAGTTATGGATGCATTTATGGAGCTATGTTTTATAAGACTGTGATGTACATTATTATCGGGCAGTTATCAGTTTCCACAGGGCATCAGAATGAAAACACTGACATATTTCAGTGAAACGCCACAGAACGCTGGTTGTCGGCCATTTTACAAGTCAGAGTCAAACCCCTTTGTTCATTTTCTCTCTCTGTGTTGAAAGACATAGCGCTCTCTACCGCCATGCCAGTCTCTCTGCTGCTTTCTGACCGGGAGAGACGACTCTCTGCTGGGAAACTGTGAGGTGGCCGGTCTGCAGGGGGGCCAGCGTTGCAGGGACCCCTGTTGTTATAATGACTGGCCTGCCAAGCCTCTTTTAACACAAAGGGCAATTAGAGCCCCGCCAGCTGCCATCATGGCTCCAGTGGATGTCTGTTTCTGTCAGATAATGCCAGTGAAAATAGGCAACCAGCGGGGCTCAGATACTTGCTATCGGGCCAACCATTCCTCTGCTCTTGGCTCAATGTTGCAGTGTGCTTAGCGAAAAAAAAAAAAAAAAAGCTGTCACGGCATTTGTTTGATTCATGATATCTAGCTCTGTCTGAAACAATTTAATTAAGAGCAAAAAAATGTGAAATTGTGACTTCCACTGGACAGAGGAATTGGGGAGTGTTGCCCGATGCGGCTAATGGTTTTCAGCACTGGTCCTTGAGATCCAGAGTGCTCTGTCTTTTATCTTACCAGACAGTTAATTGCATTTACTGCCTTATCATTTCCATCATGCAGCAAAATCTTGTTGCCAGGAAACATTCGGATGGATTGATGATCCTGTGCTTACTCTGTTGCCAGCTGCAGGGGATGTTGCTTACCTACCCTGTGGCTTTCACAAAAAAAAAGTGCATTTACCTTTGCCATCCTTACACTGGACAGACACCTAGTGGTCATTTTGAGAATGGAAATACAAATTTACAACATTGACAAGGATTCACATTGACTTCCCATGGAAAATCAGACAAGAGCACATCATACAAACAGTTTGCAAACAGTTTAGCACATCCAGCTGTTTCAAAATAAACAGAAGATCCCCTGTGCATTGTAGTGGGGCCACACAGTGGTTTTCAAACACACATACAATATAGTCACACACCGGTGTTAAAATTAATAAAATGCTGCCTCTGTGTGGACAGATTTGGCATGCACACCAAAGATGTGCGTGTGCATTCATACACTATATACAGTTAGTGCGTTTCTGTTAGTGACCATCCATGCTCAACTTCCTAACAGCCTTCTATAGTCTGGACCAATGACAGACTAGTAGAGGGCGGGATGTAGACCACTTTCAGCCAATGAGGAACAGGTGCGAGGCTCTCCTGGCTAATGATAGTGCATCGATGGTGGTGAGAATGACGATCCCACCAGAGGCTTAAGTGGTCCACAAATTTACTAACAACAATGCCGTGTTTGTGCATGTGTAAGAGATGGTGTAGCATCAGTAAATCATTGTCATAATCACTGTAAACAAAGGACACCATAACTGAGACGACTGTTAGCCTTGATCTCATGCCAGTGATGCTGTTACGACCTCTAGTGATTCACTGGGTTTCCCATTAACCCGGAGGCCTCTTGCTGCAAAATGGATGTTGCCACTTGCTCTGTTTTGTGCCATAAAGCAATCAAGCAAATTTCCCCTGAGCAAATGGCAAACAATTTAAAATGCAATGAAGAGGCTGGCAACCCTCTCAGCAATGGTCTTGTTTGTTCACAGTAATCACAGTATTGTCTCAAAATGTCTCTTGATTAATGTTAAAATTATATGTGGCGACTTTAACAGTATGTGTAAGTGCTTTGTAAGTGAGTGATTGAGTGAAATAATCAGGAACAGAGTGAAATAAAGTGTTTGAGTGCGCCAAAGGCAGTGGTAGATTGAAAAAAAAACCAACAAACAAACGCATTAATTCAATGTGTGTTAAGCCCATAATTTCAGTGGATGAATTGGGCTGCTTCCGCTGTATGCCGTTGAGAGCCTTTGTTAGTAAATCAGATTTATTTGTGGAGGCTCAGCAGAGCTCCACAAACAATCATAATAGGTTTGCGAGAGGTGGATGCAGGGTGGACACCGTGGGAAAAGAGAGAGAGAGGAGGGGGGAGGGCAGAGAGAGAGAGAGAAATAAGAGAGGGAGCAGGCAGAGGAGCTACCTTGAGATAGTGGATATTTAACTGGCAGGCCTAGAAGAAAGAAGAAACTCACTTGTTAGTTGGGTCAAGGGTTAGCGGGTGTGTGCATGTGTGAATGTGTGTTTTCCTGGGACAGGGCATGGTGAAAAATACCCATGAGGGCAACAGAGTGACTGTGATGACCCTTTGCTTCGATTCTATCTATCATGTAGTAGTGATAGCTGATGAGGTGGGAAACTATAAAGCAGATGGACACCAAGGAGGAAGTGGGTTTACTCTCCCATATATTTCAATGGCATTTCGGCTGATATGTGGGTTTATTCACCACCACACCACTGCATCTAGCTAGAAATCTTGCTTCCAAAAGGTTAGACGGAACAATCAAAGGCACAGCTAGAAGACAGAATAAGCCCTCCGCTGTCACATCAGTGTGCATCTTGCCCTGGTTTCCAAGGCAACCCACACACAGATGTGTGAAGACGCTAGCCTCGGAGGAAACTCAAGGCCAGCGTCGTATGGCGAGAAATGTAAAATTAAAAACGGCAAGACTCCGTGTCTTGAGATGTAGCGCGCGGAGGAAATGACATTTGCACTCCTGTGTTTGTATTGATATAGTTCTCTGTGCACACCCTCACATGGGGCTTCGACTTTAATAAAACTTTAATAAAATGCTGTCGCCCTTCTCCCTCTTCCTCACTTCTCTCCCTTATTCTTAGGAACCTCTGCATAGTTTCTTAGTGGTTTGCAGTAGCCACCTTCTAACCACAAGTTAGAAGTATGTAAAGTATGTTAAGACACTGCACGACCTCTTTGATGATGTGTAGTATTTTAATGTGTTGACAAGAACCTAAATGGAGGCCTGCAAAAAACAGTTTGGCCAGAGTGAGTGTCAGTTTCACTAAACTGTCCCTGAGAGACAGCTGAGCGTGGCTGAATGAGAGGACCAAAACGACACAGAGGGAGGAAAAAACCCAAAGTGACAGAAAACCAGTTAATGCTGAAGGAAGTGTGACAGCGGGACAAAAACCTCACATCTGTTCTGCCTACTCTCCTCCAGATGAGGGATTTTGCAGTTGGTGTACAGCGCCAAGCTCAGATTAAATTTGGGTTGAATTAAAGTTGAGAGCATTCCCTCGGATCCATTCATTTGATGCTGAGGGAAAGCGATCTCCTCGCCGACAGACAGGATGAAAAGCACAAGCGAGAGCGCAGAGTGAGGTTACCATGGTGACAGCTTAGCATGTTTGGTGCTGTAGCCTATGTGCATGTGTGTGTACACTGTGTATGTGTGTGTGTGTGTGTATGTGTGTGTGGGTGTGTGCAGCAGAGGTGAAAACAGAGCACCTACTTATGGTTTTAGTGAATATTATCATTCGTATTTGATTTTTAAACACAGATGCACTTGTCTTCTATGAAAGAGCGCGACCCTCCTCGTCCTCACCTCGAACTTCTGTCGCAGCTCCAGGTTGACATCGTCCACCTCGGGGATGGGCACGTTGTAGTACTCGCCTTCCTCCTGGTTGAGCATCTTGTACCTGAGAGAGAGAGAGAGAGGGAGAGAGATGTAAATTTGGTTGCTGTGCTGTTTATCTGACAGCTTATTGATTTATCAAGCCGTCTGTGAACTGTAGGTCTACAGATCAATTTATCTGTCCATTTATTTTTGACCCAGCACCCTATCCATGACCCATCCATCATGATCTAGCAAATAAACAATCGACACCTGCAACATTTACAAGGACAGTTCACCCATTTTGGATTAATATTTAATATCATAGAAATTATGAGTACATGAAAACATACAGAGCTACATAACTACATAACAAACTTCACAGGCCACCTTACATTCTGATATCTGTATCAAAACACATCAGAATCACTTGCACAATCGGTTGGTAATCATATGTGCATCTTCATTTTGCAGGATACAAGTTGGTTACACTGCTGTTGAAGATTATTACAGTTTTGTATTTTTCATTAGTTTTAATTTTTATTTAGTTTTTTAATTTTTGTTTTCCATTCAGTTTGTGTTGAGTTAGTTTCCACAGTTGAGATGGTAGTTTCAGTTTCATTTTTATTGTTAAAAAAATGTTTCATTTTAGTTTGGTTTTCATTAGTGTCACTTTTTGTTTTGGGTTTGTTTGTTCTTTTTTTTTCTAATACGGCAAGTGTTTGTCAGGGGCAAGATTTAAGAGGTTCAGAATAGGTATTAAAATACAAACACAACACTTTGTGGAAGTAATTGATTCACAGTCACGTCGCCGTCCTGGGGGGGTACACCCAGCCTGTATCCTGCACAGCATAAACCATGAGAGGAGGAGAGCATCTCTGCTGTCCTACATGGCACTTAGGAAAACAATATCACGTTTCTCAAAATGGGTGAATTGTCCCTTTAATCCTAAGCAGCTGTTGAGTATTTTGTGTCTGGATGTGATGCTGGATGCTGTCTAACGGTGTGTGTACCGGCTCCGCTGACAGGTCTGCTCTCCGTCAGCACCGACCTGACTCAGCTTCCTCCCTAATGTAAACATCCTCTGGGTTGCTCTGCTCGACATCTAGTATATACAATACACTCAGACACATAAATATTCATGCCTGTACACACACAAATGCGCGCACACACATGCACACACCCATCATTTTTTATAGTAGTAGTGTTAGTTTCCGTTTTGCCAGTGACGAGCTTCTTTGAGCATTGGTATTTCCAGGAGTCTCTTCCTCCTCTCAGCAGCGGTGAATCAGGTTTAGTTTAGGCTCAGCGACAGCGGGTATGCTAACATGGCACCTCGCTGGGCCGCGGAGCCGAGACCTTCACATCACTGTGAGCGTGTGTTTATCAACATGAAACAGAGCAGGAAGACAAAGACAGCGACAGGAGGAGAGCCAGGCTGGCTGGTGCCAACAGATGCTGTTTGTCACTGTGAATGGAGCTGCCTCTTTTGTTTTAGCTATTTTCTTTTTGCTGTGAAGTTTGGTGCATAGTTTGGCGGGCCAATAGAGTTGCAAGTTACCAAATCATTTCATTATTCTTGTAAAAAGTCTTGTAAAAAGGAGTTTTATTTGGAGTTTTAGGGTGTCTATTATCACCGCTGATGGGAGAACTGCTATTTGAGACCATCTGGAATCTCAGCTTTTCAAGGCGTGAACAGACAACGCTACTGAATGCTGAAAAGGAAGTTGTATTTGGTATTATGCATTTCTACTTTCCAAGCAGCTCTGCAAATGACCCTGAATAAATGTGAGGAGGCGTGAGTTCAGCTAAGCGGCGCAATAATATGATCAACTACGAGAGCTGGACTGAGGTGATTTCATTTCCAGTGCTGAAGTGCGATTAATTAACTAATGATAGTCAAAACACGTCAGTGCCCAGTGAACAGATGGTTAATGTGTGTTACCTGTAGAAACATGGCGTAATTAACATGGGTGTAACTTCAGAGAAATATGAAATGTCATGTGCCACTGGCCTTGTAAACCTTCCATACTTCAACCCATGCCTTATTAAAATGTTGATACCCATCATTCCTACCTTATACCACAGCAGAGCCTCAGTGCCAACTTTGGTGCTGAGAAACTTACCACTCTGCTTGCCAGCCTTCATCGCAGCCCGGCCGGCTCTAGTTTGCAGCCTGAAAAACCATTACACATGTCCTTTTGGAAACCCTGGAAACTCGCAGAGCTGTTAAATATGACTTGAATTTTTCCACACAAAAAATGGCTGAGAGAAGTTTTATTTAGCATTTACATAAAGATATTTCCTTGCATACATCCACACCATTTCTCCTGCTAAGTGCATTAACTTGAACTCAGATCTTGGAATTTCTATCTTATAAAATTCCGGCCTGCAGGTATCCGCAACGTCACCTGCAGAAAATGGATGCTCTTTGCTGTGGCGTTCCCTGTTGAGCAGTCAATTATCCTGAGCTGACACCGTGTTTGCAGGTGGGAAATTTACAAGACATGAATTCTGAAGTCTGAGTTCAAGTAAAACCACAGCAGAACCGTGTAGATGTATACAGGGCAGTGCATTGTCATAAATACTTCATGAAATGTGATATAAAGCACAATGTGCAACCATTTTTGGGGGTGAGCAATTTCAAGATGTATTTGACTTTTATAAAAAGGACATTTATATTGGTTTTTAAGACTGAGAACAAGTGAGAAATGAAAGTGAGAGTGGTACAGTGGAGTTACCATCACTAAAGATAGCAGTGAAGTTGCTCTCTGTATGGTTATAAATGATGGGAATTAACATTTTAATATGGCATTTGGCATTATGGCATTTTAATTTGAGTCCCTTTTCCACTGCTGTGCTTGAATGAATGACAGAAAATGGGCGCTGAGAAATATGAAAAGTGCTTTGCTGTCTGACCATCCACAGGTTGGAGCTTTAATCAGCTCAGACACCCCGAAGGACATCGAGCCCATGAAGTCGTTCCGGGTGGTTCGGTCCCAATCCCACACCTCGATGGACAGGCGGCGGTCCTTATCTGATGCCTTCAGCTTACTGAGCACACATGCACACACACACAAACACACACACGCACACACATACACACACAGGTGAGAAAGTGAGAGCAGGTGAAAACACAGATATGTAAATGTTTCACCAGTTCTGCCTCTTTGGTGATGTGCTGCCCTCTTATTGTAACCTTGTGTCTGTGTTTTTTCTGTCTCAATTGTGAAAAAATATGTAAACTTGAAAAGCTTAATACTGATATTTTTACACATACACAAGCACACAGACAGATGCACGCACACACACACTCGTGCACTCACAAGGTGAAGGACTCGTTCCAGCAGGGGTTGAGGGATGAGCGGATGGTCCTGGTCTTCTGTTTGGTCTCGTTCTTTGGGTCTGGGATGAGCTTGAGTTTAACGTAAGGGTCTGATAAACCGTTAGGATCCATGGGGATGAGGTTCCTGGCTTCACCCACTAGAGACAGAGAGAGGGAGAGAGAGAGAGAATGTGAGTGTATGTGTGTGTTTGTGTGTGTTTGTGTGACGGAGAGAGAGAGAGAGAGCTTCCAGCTAGATTCAAGGAGCCATGACACCACTCTGATTTGATGGGGTGGAAGGAGAGATGGATGGGTGTCAGGTTGTTGGTGAACCATCATCACTCAATCTGGTTCCATTATAAAAACAACAACAAAAACAAAAAACAAACAAACAGACAAACAAACAAACAACAACAAAAAAAAAACCAGAAATCATCTGGGTTTTCATCCTCAGCAAAGAAATGGGTCTATTAGTCTTTTTTTAAAGGAACAAGTTTTTTAAAAATTTTTTGGTCATCTTATGCTTTAAGTTATGAGAACACACTTGAAAAATCACTAACCTGTCCACAGTGAATTGTTTGCTCAGCGCTTCATGCTGACTTTAGCATACACGATGATGACTGATTATATGCAGCTAGCATCATCCAGTAAGGGGACTGAGCTTTAAGCAATAAAAAAATGCTGACAGTTTTTTTTATTAGGGATGGAACAATACGCTTATTTCCCAATTCAATACTATCATGACATTTGGCTGCTGATTTGGTTTGTACTGTGATTCTTAACTATTACAATTCTACAAGCATTGCAACTCGTATTCCATTTGACTGCAATTTGTGTTCACTTTTTAACGTTAAACCACAGGGAAAAAGTTGAATCATACAATTCTAGGGACTGTATATGAATAATATTTGCAAAAACAATGCACATAAAGTATTTAAGTATTTAAGCACTTAAGTATTGTGATTCTACAAGCATTGCAATTCGACTTCAAGATTTTTTGTGATTTTTTTTTTTTTAATTATATCAATTCAGGCCTCAAAAAACAATTTAAAAATTTGAGAAAAACAAAGAAAAAAAAGAATTGTGATATGTCAGTGAATCGATTTTCCCCCACCAGTAGGTTTTATCAGTAATTAGTAAGCACCAGCATTTAATACTTTTAAGCTTAAAATTTCCATAGGTACTGCAGTTAAAGCTAGAGACTGAAAGAGAAAGAGATGTAAATCTGTTTATTGTTCAGGTTAAGTGACAAATCAATAAATACATTTAATACAAGTCCTCAGCACTGTAGACCTATAGATCATTTTATTGATCCATCACCCATCAGAGAGAGGACAGCCATATAGCCAGAGATACTGGAAACAAGTCACAGATTAAAAGTTATTTTTTTTGGTGCGTTTGAAATTGGTTTGGGAGGTTGTGAACCGCTGCCCAGTTAAAGTTCAGTGGAAAGTAAGCTCCCTATAAACTTACCACAATAAAATTAGCATGATGCACTGTAAAGACAAGTGAACTGCTTACCAGTAATATAATAACTGATATGAACATCGTGCATATCGTTCTACAATGTTTTTAAATGCATATGGGGTACAACACTTGGACAGGAAAACCACCAAACTTTTTCCAGAGGACAACTGTATATATGTTTTTGGTTGTTTTTTGCTTCTGCCTCTGTTTATTGGATGTTCTGTTAGCGCTAAATAACTCAAAAACCAAAAGCAGGACTTGGATGAAACTTCACTGAGGGACTGGCCATGAGTGAAAGATGAGCTGATTACACATTACAGTATCTAGGTCAAAGGTCAAGATCACGCTCAGGGTCAAATTCACATTTTTGGGTGCTTAATATGATATATTAAAACAAATCCATTCAGTATTTTTTGGCTATATTTCCTCAGCTACAACACAGGTCTTACATGCCTGAACATCAACGCAGTTATGTCAAAATCAGCTTGTGTGGACGATGCTTCAGTTTTTAGTGCCATAGCAACCTTCAACATTGTTAATCCTCCTCATTATATGTGGTTCATTGTGAATAAGGACCACAGAGATGGAGACAGATAGAGGAGGAAAAAAGTAGCAGAGCGCTTTGTAGCTGAAAAGCAGCTATTCAACACACCCAGACGAGCTGCCAGGCAAGGACACTGTAGATAAAAGAAAAATGGAAGTGATAATAACAACACGAGACAGAACAACAGGCTTTACAACCCAGCTACAAAAATAATAGCCCCTCCAGTGCACTCATATCTGAACTTACAGTGATGTTGCTAAAACATGGCGACAGCATAACAGACGAAGAGCAGAGATCACAGCGATCCTGAAAAGTCTATTCATCAAGTCTGTTTCAGCGCCTCCACTCTGCATATTCAAATGAAATCAGAAACAGTGGCAAGGGAAGCAGGCTCCTTCACTGAATGGTGTTGAGTCAATGCAAACTTTCACACAAGGACACACTGAGATACTTTACACAACAGTCAGCGGCACAATATTCTCGCTCCAAATTCATGATTTTTCCAGGGCTGAATACAGAGCATACATAAACATTAAAATAATTTCCCAAAAACAAAGTGTGTGTAATTGGCCATTATGTTTGTATGACGTACGGTATATTTTTGCAGGGTTACAAAATATGAATCATGATAATACCAAGGCACTGTGACATAACATTGAAACAGAACCAAACTAAATGTATGCTTCACAGTGACTGTGATAGAATATCTGGCTTGGGCAATGGCCAAATCTG
Organism: Myripristis jacobus; assembly: GCA_900302555.1. NCBI lineage: Eukaryota > Metazoa > Chordata > Actinopteri > Holocentriformes > Holocentridae > Myripristis > Myripristis jacobus. The sequence continues at coordinate 613 of OMLB01043326.1, read as the reverse complement.
TGGAAATTATTTTTCCTGGGTTTCTCCAGCTACACTCACTGTGGGCAGACACCTGCAAGAATTCAGTAAAGGTGCTGGGAAACAATGATGAACTTGTCCACGTAAGATAACATGACGTGACATAGCATGACATGACATGACATGACATGATATGACATGACATGACGTGACTTGACGTGACGTGACGTGACGTGACGTGACGTGACGTGACGTGACGTGACGTGACATGACATGATGTGACATGACGTGACATGACGTGACATGATGTCACGTGACGTGACATGACGTGACATGACGTGACATGACGTGACATGACGTGACATGACGTGACATGACGTGACATGACGTGACATGACATGAAGTGACATGACATGACATGACGTGACATGACGTGACATGACGTGACATGAAGTGACATGACATGACATGAAGTGACGTGACGTGACGTGATGTGACGTGATGTGTCATGACATGACGTGACATGACATGAAGTGACATGACGTGACATGAAGTGACATGACATCACATGAAGTGACATGACATCACATGACATGACATGAAGTGACATGACATGACATGACATAACAACAAAATACTAGTATTCTTCTTGTAA
>OMLB01043325.1:0-13320 GCA_900302555.1 Myripristis jacobus | reverse complement strand
CTTAGCTTGTCTATTCAGAGAAGCGGTACACACTTCGGCTTATTTTGCAATCTGTCTGTTTGATAAGTAATTTACATTTTTAAAATAATAATAATAATTTAACATATTGTTAAATTATTGGTCAGTGCTGTTGTGGTGTGATGGAGCACATGGGTGCATTTCACCCTCTTGCGATGATAAGGCATCGGGAAAGGGATCACGACCCAGACACCATTGTCTAAACACAACTTGCCTTACTCTATCACGCTCTGTTCCTATTTGACTGTCACTATGACAACCGTCTGATTTGCCAGACCTTTAAATTGTCTTTGGTTGAGATGATGATGATGAGGTAGCCAAAGAGAAATGAGAGAAATGAAAAAGTTAAAAACTACAAAAAGACAGCTGCTATAGTCCTCTGATGGTTTCCGAAAGACAGGCAGACACATAGATAGATAGATAGATAGATAGATAGATAGATAGATAGATAGATAGATAGATAGATAGATAGATAGATAGATAGATAGATAGATAGATCAACATCGATGAGATAAACAATGCTTTTTAGTGCTACATGTGTCCTGGCAGCTTCAGACTCTACAAATGAATCCACTTTTCCTCCTCCTGCTCTTACTTCTCCAGAGTGTGACTTACAGGCAAAGGAAACAAATCATCTGTGGGCTGAGCCATCAGCCTCCCTGCAGGTTTGCTCTGCCCTGTTCCCACATAAGCCGACACAACCCCACTCCGCCCATTACAAGCAGCAGGCAAATATCCAGTCAAACCACAGTGCTATGATGCAACCTATAGCCCCCATAGTGGACACACCAGGGTTTCCCTCATTTTTCTGCCTACCTCTCATTTTTTACTGTTTCCCCATCATATCACTGTGCTCAGCATCTGAGCTTAGGGGTGCTGTGAGCTCACAACATCCTCAGATCTGATTGCAGCCCAAACCATAATGGCTCCACTTATTTCATCTGCTGTAATTTTGAAAAATTGTAACAAAGGGGACTTCGGCAAGGCATGGGTTAATTACCTGATGTAATTTAATTACATTAGTGCCCCAGTCTAAGCCTGATCCTCCCACAGTCAGCAGGCAGGAACAATGGGCGGCCTGTAATTTCTGGATTCAGAGAGCAGAAAGATAAATCATAAAAAAAAAAATTCTGAAACATCTTCACTCTACTCTGTTTAGGGCCCAATCAGCCATTTTGTTTTAAGCATTATGTCTCATTTTCTAACCAATTAAAATGCCTATTGTGAGGTGCTTGTTTGTAGCTAGGCCACAAAATATGGAAAAGCTCCCTTACACCCCTGCTAGAACCTTTAGCTCATGTTAATTTATATTTGATAATAATAATAATAATAAGGTGTTACCTCTCTGAAAGTAGCCTATTTTTTTCATGCTTTCCACTGCAGTAATTGTGTTCCAATTCAAACAGTTCTGCTCGCCTACGGGGAGAAGTCATACAGATAGCAGCAAACAGATACAATCCATCAGCCAGCACAATTGTTCTCTTTCTCAGACTTTAATCCAGTTTACTGTATTGAACAGCTGTTATTGTTGCTGTTGCAGAGTCTGACTCAAAAGCAGCAGGAGATGGTGCACTGAAAGGCAACGAGTTTTAAAACCATCACCCACCTATCTGAGCTTCTGTCTCACAACATAACTGCAAGAACTCAATGCTTCCAGTATGGATCTGCAGTGCAACAAGCAGCTGTTGTTGCTATGGAAATGGAGATTCAGTGCATTGTGGTGGCTGTGACCCTTTTCCGTTGCATGGTATTGGCTTGGCTTGACTCGATTCTATTTGCTTTACTTTTCTTGATTTTGTTTTCCATTGCAGATACTGCAGTACCCACTAACACTGAAGCCCCGTTGGGGACCTTGCTTGGAGGTGGTACCAAAAATAGTAGCAGCTACCAGGTACTATCCCCAACTTTTGCCCAATTGAAAACCAAAACAAGGAGAGCTGATACCATAAAATAAAAAAAAGAACCAATGGATGATCAATTCTCAGTTTGGACAGCTGGACTTTATGGGTGGGAGCTGGCTGACTTAAGTCTTCCTGATCACCGCACCAAAGCTACTGGTTAAATGAGACGTGTATCTGGGGAGGGATTAGCACTGGCCCTGACGCATGCAATCATTTATTTTCTCACTACAGGTCCAACAGGGTCTTTCACAGCTGTATTGTTGCAACTAAGTTCATGGATTGGAAGAATTATTAGAGGTTGGTTGGAGATAAAAACAGAAAACTCAAGGGCTACCATAATGCATGGAACAAATTTCCATGGCCACTTGGTGCAACAGAGACTGAGGTGTGAAGAGCTGACTGATACAAACACAAACATCAGAGGACTCATTATTTAAAAACACACAATGTAAAACTTCATCCAGCAAAATGTGGCAAGTACAGTGAATTCAATCTAAGCAGAAATTATTTCAAAAAGGTTAGCTGGTCAGAGTGTCTTTCACATGTGTAATGGAGTGATTTATTTGTATAGCATGCATTGGACTCAACACCCATCAGCATATCTGAGATTTGGGTATGGAAGCAGACTACATGGTCTTGACTCAAAGGGTGAAGACAAATAACTGTAGGTGTTTTTAACTCATACTGCAAAAACTCGACTACTTTCACGCAGAGGTCAAAATAATCTAAAAATCTGAACCTGGACAATGACTTGAAGGCAAACTCACCTATTCCAACGTTCATAGAAAATACTCCCTCATTTTCATCATCATCTGGTATAAGACTCAATAGATACCATCATCATGTTTCCTCTGCCCTCAAAAACATACATTTTCACTATGTTATACACATTTTATTACAACATTCTGACATTACAGATGGCTGGCACATTATTCATGCACCTCGGCATCTCAACGCAATACATCTGAAAAATTAGTATAACCTGAATATAACCTGCTGCCCTGCTGCCACAAATTGACATGTGTGTTCCAAATGTCTAAGCTGAGAAAGTCAGGGCAGATCAAAACTAAATTCAACTGTTCGTCAACTGAGGAAACATTCTGCACAAAAATCTTGGAGAAAAAGTACTTCACATGACAAATGCACTATTTTCCACCTTTGTGCTGTGTTGTACAAATTCTGGCTTGGATAAAAGTGCAGAAAAAAACAAGAGGCTCAAGACACACGTTAAGTGTTTTTGGCTTGACTCGAGCTTAGTAAAGGTCATTTTTCAGTTTGACAGAAGGAGTCTAGCAGCTTGTCAACAAAAGAGGCCAAAGTCCTGCTGTACACTGATAAAAGCCAATACTCAAAACGATAAGGATTAAAGGAAATTCTACACGTAACAACACGTAATTCTCAAATGGCAAAACTCTTACCTTAAGACACAAACTTTAAGCTTTTAGAAGCTCATGTATCTCTTAAAACCAGGCATAAAAGCCTATAATTTAGGACTCTTACCTTGCTGTCTGTGGGTAGAGAGGCCTTCTTTGGAATAATCTGTCCCATGCTGCTGACAGACACTGTGAAGGAAAGAAAATGAGTTTAAACCAAGACTGCAGCATATTATCTGAGGCCTGGATATTCTCTTTATCTAAGCAAGAAATGCTATCACCTCGGTCAATGAATGGAAGTGTAGGACCATACAAAGCAAGAGGAATACTGAGATATGCCAAATTAGGGACTGACCGATGTTGATTTTGCAGACACCAATATCTGATATTCAGGGCCGACATTCATTTCCATTAAATTTGAGAATCCCCGTGTCACAATTTATTGTGACACGAGTATTAGAAACACTGATTCTTGCTTTGAATTGACAAATGTTAAATTAACATTATATTATATCAGTAAAAAAAAAACGCATTACAAATTACAATAAAATGACCAGAAGAAACATTACCTGAAAAATTATAATTAAAGTATAATTTTAAGTTAAGGAAATAAACAACACACTATATCTCAGCATTTCTGTCTTTCAATTAAACTAAATTCAATACAAATCCAGCAAAAAGGGAAATTAAAATTGTAACCACATTATCGTCAACGTTGCCCAGCCCACTTGTTTTTGTTCCACTGTCACTCAGATGGAGAGGCAGAGTCTGGGTTCCTTTCATATCAGCCATCATGCAAATCAAAATTACAATACAGATTGAAAAATTCTGATTATCAGCCCTGATAATCGGCCGAGACTTATACTAGTTCAACTCCTGCTCCGAGCAGATCTTGAACACTGCTGGATGATGACACTGACATGATGAAGATGAGTGACCAAATGAACAGGCAATTGACTTTGGATGAGCTTGAGGGAAAAGATGATTGAAATAATGTGATGAAGGGAGACATTTGAGATAGGAAGTATAAATTTGAAATGCAAAAATACATACATCATTGTGTGCTTGGGCTTGTTTGACAATGCGTCTGCTGCTGATTATATTATAACCTCAAACTCAAGCGCTGTTGCAAAAATGGTAGAAAACAGAATGAAACAGGAATGACACAAGCCAAGAGTGGCATACCACAATGTCTCTACTATAAACACAAAGTTCAGAAAGCAGTGAGATGCACTGAAATGTAAGCCGCCCAAAGGGAAGAAGCAAGAAAGGAAGTCTCACTTGCACCCATTTGCATGCATATTTTCTCATGCAGAACGAGTGAGAGATGTTTGCACTCTAAGGAAAAGTCTGATGGTTTTGGTTGCACAGGTTTAAAACTAGTCCACAAAAACAAAACTTAGAGGAGCTCATGTGCTGATAGAAATACATCCAAAAGAAGCCAAATAAAACTGACATTTATTTACGTAAGTTTCAAAACTGAGGACAAATTTACAGGAATTGAAAGAATGCTTATGTTCCAAAATGAAAGTGGCCAGTGTTAGGAGGGAAAATCATAGACTGCATCCACCCCTGCTGTAAGTCCCCTTCAAAAAAGAAAAAGACTCCTGAGGAATAGCTCTCCCATACCCTCATATAATCACAGCATCAAAGCAGACTTTCATTATATTTGACACTGCAAATTTCCCCCTGTAGTGTCCCTTTTCAACAAAGTTTATGCTACTCATCCTGGGTTTGAAGCTGTAGTTTTGGCTGATGTTTAATGACTAGCTGATAGCCAAACGTCACTGACGTTACTGTCAAGTTTTAGTGAGACTGGTTAAAGCAGATGCACATGCCAAATTTTACTGTAAAGAAAATATACAAGACAAGACACATGGCCTGGAGTAAAGCGGTTCTTAAAACCTGAGCTTCATCATAGTTGTCTAAAAAAATTTTTTTAGAAGCTACAAGTTTGTTTCTGTTTCCCCTGGAGAGTTTCCTCTGAGTTTTGAGAGTTTTTAGAACACAGAACATTAATCAACATTAGATCGGACCGTTTCTGTCGATGTGTCTGGAAATTTACATCATCAATGAACCGCTGTACCTTGTGCATAAATGCACACAGGCCTCTCTTATGTTTCTGCTGCAAGGAATCACAAGTATTCAATAAACTAAAAAAAGAAGAAGAAATGGATTCATAATCATAATATTCAACCACCCACAACCCACCTGATATTAATCAGAATGTTAATTTTTATGACCCGATCTGTGTAATCCAAGCATTATCCCATGTAAAAATATCTCTGATTCTGACAAGCACAACTGAACTGATGGACCAGTATGCCAGTTAATAAAAATACAGGCTGTCTACCTGATGCTTGGTCTATCAGTGATGGATTAAAGGGCTTTTACTTGTTGACCGAAACCTCCAGTGCCCTCCAGTTCTCATTTCCCTATCTTCCCCTTAAGGATATTCCTGCCAAAGTTCAAAATTTTATGACTTTTCATGCCACTGTAATAGCTGGTTATTTGAATTTGCAGCATTTCACTAAGAACATATCTCAAAAAAATTCATAGCGACCCTGTTATCAGGTTTGAGATGGATTTATTCATGTAGGAATTAATGTCTTCTATGTTACTACCGCCTTTTGGTCATTTAAAATTCAGTTGCTCCTAAAAAGGATTAAGCTCAAAAAAGTAGTAACTCTTCATTAGGATAGTCCATTGCTGGTACTCAACTGTTCATGTCACTATAATGTATCATGAGACAGTCAGCCTGGATTCAAGTGAGTCCAATATAGGGTGAAAAGCAGTATATTGATGACTGTTTATGTGTGTGCAAAGGTTAATTTTTGAGCTGTGATTAATCCGAAATTGGGGTGAGTATAGGTTTGGGTTCAGGTTTAAAAACAGGGTCATTTAATCACTGATCTCAATTTTGAGTTTAAGTAGTGTTAGCTAATTAGCTAGTTAACCATAGTTTTTGGTCAGTTAACCAGTAGGCTACTTTCTTGTTTGAGTTACCTACTGGCTAATGCATCTAATAGAAGCTAATATCAGTAGTGGTTAGGACCATGTTAATATGTCTTTGGTAATTAGAGAGATCATTTGGTTAGATAGTTAACAGTCCCAATCACCAGGCTGACTCAGATGACTCTTGTCAAGCGGCTGTGTTTTGGAGTAGAGACTAGAGATATATCACGTCATTCACTTTTATTTAGAATGCTACTGAATGTACCCACACCCACACCCACATCATACTCGTCCTTTTCCGGTATCTCTTTTTCTAGCCTGGTTGTTACATACTCAGTCATGATTTGCCCAGCTGATTCTGCAGTGGCCCTCTATGGTACTGCTTGTGGTTGTGATGCAACTGCAAAGCCTCTATATAGTATTCAAGGCTGTCCAACGGGCAACCAACACTTCCTCTTTTGCTCTTGTTGATAACAGCATATGACATAACATGCAGTGTTTTGTGGGATTAAAATGGATTAGCTCTACTCAGAGCTAGATCCTAATGAAAAACTTTACAGCCTTTATTTAAATAGCACTTGCCAGCTCAATACAATGGACTGAATCGTGTCTGAGTGTGTAGGTGGTTGAGTTGCTACAGTCACACAAAGCACAAACACCCAGCTGACAAAAATAAACTAAACCCCACTGCTGATCAAACAAAAGGCACAATTATAAAGCCAGTTGATGTACATTCAATTTGGAGTAATAGCGATACGTAGGGGACTCAATCAAGTGTTCCTGGAAAATGGAAAGACATTGCAGGGACTCTGTGTAATTGAATGTGAGGCCTTATAGTTGGTTTCACTCTCACATGTTACACAACCACAGCTAAAATCCTGCAAGGACTTGCAAGGCAAGACTGTTGCATAATAGAGAAACAGAGAGAGGCAGAGAGAGACAGACCGAGGGTGTGTGTGTGTGTGTGTGTGTGTGTGTGTGTGTGTGAGGGGAGGGGTAAATGGAGTGAGGCAAGGCTACAATTAAAACTAGACAGTACTACTTTGACTTTCAACAACAAAAAAAATTACACGCTTGATGCCTGGCGTGCATTTCTCCCTCATACTTGGTTCCATGATTTAGAAACGGGTAAGAAGGTTCTGGAGGAAACCAACAGAGGACGGAGTGCCAAAAAAACTCGTGTTCCATACAAGCTCAAGTCAATAGCTGAGGCTCAGACTGCATCTCTTAAAGCTTTTCTGCCAGCCTACTTTCATAAATCATTATGGTGAAGAGATAGCACTAATTATAGGACAGCCACATATAGGCCAGCACCTAAAGGACTCCATTTACCTCTCCAAGCAGAGTTTTCAGTGCATGAGTAATTATCTGCAGTATGTCTGCAGCGTTCACACCACTACTCAGCTGTCTATTGCCTCAGGCTATTTAACATCATCATCCTCATGATCAAATTATGTTTTTTCATGGCTTCAGCAGGGAGCAGAGATGATGGTCATTAATTAAAAAAATGTATATACACTTGTTGGCCTTTACACTGATTTCCTGCTAGATTTGTTCAGTTTCCAGCACCCTCTGTATGCTGTAGCCTTCATTTCTGCTTTGTAACTATTAATTACAGGACAGTTTGCACATAATGGGAGCTTGAATAATCAAATAGCGATAAATAAACAGAGCTGCTCTTCCAGAGAGGCTAACAACAATTTTTAAATTCTGCAGCAAAGACAAATGTGTAATAGATGGAGCTGTCTATTGGACAGATCACATCTCAGATACAAGAATCATAGCCATGATGAAAAATTCCTCCAGGTTGCCTGTGGGAAATGTGGATCAGATTGAGCAAATGATAAAAACAGAATCTCAGCAGTGAGAGTAGAGACGGTGCAGGTATATATTCTTCTAGATTTTAGATAGGTGAAGCTCAGAGGGACATTGCCTTGCTGCAAGATAAATCTTTCAGGATCAGACAAGCTTTTTTTGCAATACTAACAAAAGGAATATGGATTACCCAATGGCAAGCAAACTATCAGTCACAATCATGTAACATCGTGTATTCAATACAATGAGGGTTTCTTTATTCCATATAGCCACTGTCAAATTAAATGTCTCATTTTAGCAAAATAAACCATACAAACAAAACAAATGGATGCAAATGGATTTTAAACAGTAGGATCTCTCTCTCTCTCTTTGTGTCTAAGTGATCCTTCTCTGCTTCCTCAAACAAAGGGTCAGCGAGCAGTAATCACACTTTTAGAAGACAATGACTCATGGAAAGATGGATGTTGAGAGCCAAGTAAACAATGTGGAGACAAGTAGGGTTTTTTCCTTTCTGTAGATTATTTGAGTACATCAAACAGCACTTACTGGGAACAGTACAAGCTCTCAAGTCCAATTTCCCAGACAGGCAACAAAGTCAACAAAGACAGAGTCGTCTGGGAATATGAACTTCAGAGTGGGGAGATTTTGCTCTTCTGGGGATTAAGGGCGATTACTGTCATTGCCCCCTCTAAGAACGGGGTGAAGTCCCAGACACATCAAACATGTAGTGGAAATACACTGTTTTTGAAGGTAACACTTCAAGCATATCTCTGATGTTGACGTTGTTGAGTACAAGTGCACTGGCGTAAATTATAAAAGCAGCAGTCATTTACAGTGTACCGCTTTTCAGTCACTAGTAATTGATGACACTAATTAGTTTGACACCTCTTTGTTTAGCAGCACCACGCAACAGCCACATGAACCTGTTGTGTCTTGTTGTATACGAGATATTCAATCTGGTTTCGATGAGAGACGTGAGCTGTCTGAACAAGGCTGATGATGAGTCTGTCTGTCAGATTTCACCCATTTTCAATGACATATTAGGTTCAACCCAGATGACTGTTTTTACGGATGGACGATTTGTCACCATCCATTTAACCAGAATTAGAATTGAAGAGGAGTTACTTGTTTTGTTTTATGAAAAATGATTTCCAAGACTGGAGGAGGTTGTAATTAACACAAAGCACAAAGTCCCATTGTTATATGACTCATCAAAAAGTCATCTTTGCATCTTTACTAGTCAAAGGAAAACAGAAGAGCAACCATATCGCTGTTGCCACTTGTACAACCAATGATGTATGTGTCAAAAGCAATTCCTTATGCCCCTATCAATAGCAGCCAGAAGAGCTGAGATACTGTCAGCTCTCTGAGGTTTACAGTCCTCACACTGCGCCAAATAAAGTTCAAGGTTTATGTAATGCCACTTAGTTATGTATAAACTCAGACTTAGTGAGAACTAGTGAGGCTAACAGGTAGCATTTGGAGCATCCAGCCAGTACCCAGCACTCAGTAACAATGAAAGGAAGATAGCACCACTACTGTCCTACAGAACAGCTAGAGGGGGAAGTGCAATATGCTGTTTTTCAAAACCTGTGAAATATCCATTTAAAATCTTATAGTATGGCTATTTGAAGACCAATTACAAGTTGTTTTTCTTTTTAAACAAAGCCGCTGACAGGAAATAATGTTTCTTCCAATTTGTCATTTAACCTATATAGTGTTTCACCCTGACTTTTATTCTTGTCAGGGTGGAAAAGGCCTCTCAAGCAGCACTTCATCACAAGACACTAACACTTTCCAATGAAACCTATACAGCATTGTCAAAAAATAATGTTACTGACACATACACATAGACAATATAGACAATATATGTATGATCCTGTGCGATATCTGGTCTTTAACAAAAAAAAAAAAAAAAAAAGTGAGCAAATATACTAGACTAATACAACACCGAGATGCCTTAAATATGTGGGACTGCCTGGTGTTGCCTGGTACTGTTGTTATATTTTAGGTTTGTCCTTGTAGACACAACAGCTTATTTTAACCCTCGAGCTGCCTGCGGTGACTGCACTGCCTTGTGCTCCATTGTGAGAGTCAATTACGTAATGAATACACATGTGTTTGTCTGCGAGCGCAGCGGGGGCAAGGAAGACAGCGTGCGTGTGTGTCATGACATGAGAAACAGCGATGGAGTTACACTCTGCCTATCTTGCCAGTGGAAATACTCTACCCCATGACAAGGGATTTGAGGTCAAGGGTCGACATCTGTCCCAAGGGGTGGAGGGGTGTGGGGGTGGCATCTGGTAGAACAGCGATCAGGACACAGTGCAGAAGACTGACATCCAGGCTTTCTGTTTTTGTTTACAATCTCCCCCCTCCCTTTCACTCTCTTTCTCTTGCTAAGCTCCACCTCTTTTCATTGCTGATTCTATTTTTTTCCCCAGGAGATATTTGGTTGCCAACATGAGGTTGTGTCATGTTTGAAGATAAACCTCAAACAGTATGTTCCATATGTTCAGAGACCGCCAATATCCTAAGCATGCATGATCATCCTATTACCTTGTCAACAAATCAATGAAAATACATGGGCAGCACTCCAAAAAGAACTGGACAAGACCAGACATCTGTTTGTATTTTTTCTACTGAGAGAAACTGGTGTGACATTGGCCATTAACAAAAGCATCATCTCATATAGCGACATTAATACAGTGAAGTTGAGTGCCTATGCGGTAAAGCTCAGTGTTTATCCAGGAAACGCTCTTCATCACCATTTTATCGAGTACCACCGCCATGCTTATGATGCATAACCATGTCAAAGCTTGGTTCAGGCTCAACACTGAATCAGTGAGCACAGTTATATGTGGTACCAGGCTGGCACAGTAGCAAGCAAGCAAAGTTTTGTCAACTCAGTGACTAGCCAGCCGCGATCATCTGGCTGAAGTACAGCAGCTCCACCACAGAGAGAAGCAGTGTTTGCCTGTGGGCCTCAGGCCGCTCAGTGGAAACATCTGGGTCACTGTTTTCTTAGCTGCTTGGTTTCTTGAGATAGGATAATTGGTCTGAGAGTTGGATGATTTCACCGAACCAGCAGACTGATACACACACAGGACCCAGCCTCCTACTATCATTACAGCCTCCATCTCCATCTCTCTTGTACACACAAACATGGATGACTGCCAAAGGATTTTCCTGATGACAGAAAACATCTTACTCTGGGGGCTACTGAGCTGTAGCGGAATAGCCCTGCTCCCAAGGCTCAATGCCGCGTATAGCCTTTGTTGTGTTAATATTTTTTGGAGCATGTACTTGTTTTGCTTTGTTAAGCATGGGCATATACCATCACTCCCTGGGGTGTCCTCCTCATTTTCCCATAAAGTGCAGGGCCTGGAGGGTACACTCCGTGCACTTCAGAGGAGATCTACCACCACTGCCCTTGGGGATCGCTTGCCCATAATCCAAGCCAGGGTCTCTTGACATGGTGCTGGAAGCAAAATATTCATCTCAACCATCTGTTGTGATATCTACTTAGTGTCTGACACATTACATGCTACAACACCACTGCGGATGACTAGTTATGTTGTCATCATGAAACCCCAAGCTGCCTGGTGGCACTGTGCCTGAAGCATGGTGTTGAAAGGTAATGTGACTGAACCTGACAACCAAAAGTACGCAGACACAAGGGGAAGTGAGAAGAGAGAGGACGCTTGCAAGTCTCTGAGGACGGAAGTTGACTAACCTCAATGTAGGCTATCACCTGCTAAAATGCATATCGACAATGTGTGTGGGGTGCACATTCAGTGACACGCACATTTGGAAAGAAGGAAGAAAACCTCACATAGTATGAAAAAATGACAATGGCACAGCAGAGTAACTGTTTTCAAAAACACACTGGCAAGTAAAAGGGTGTGTGCCGCACACAAGGTAAGAACATGAATGCCAAGCTAGCCACGTGATGGCTGAGCAAACATTTTGGCAGTGTTTTCCTGACTGAGCTCAGAACATTCCTGTAATGCTAAGGAATGCATTCCAGCGGCCTCCACACCAGGTATTCTCAGGCAAACAGCTCAAGGTTGCAATGGATTGCACCACACATTTTACACTAAAAAGCAGTCTTTTTCAGTTTTCTCTGACATTCCACAAAGTCCATCATACGACATCAAAATTATCTGCAGCAATGCCAGCATCAAAGCAATTTAAGTTACAAATGAAATACCTCTGCAACTGTGGCGTCTGATATCGCTATAGCAGTCACTGTAAGTCGGTTTCATGATGCAACTGATACGAGTGACAGAAAATGTCATTCTTCTACTGTTCAGTTAGCAGGGTTTGATTTGTACTCTCCATTCCCTCATATCTTCGTCCAGAGAAAGGTGAGCATCAAGCCTCAGACAATGTGTGTGCATCAGACAGTGCCCTTTGCTAAATGTTCCCAGGCCAGAGGACATTCCACACTGTGGGCTTTTTCTTAAATAAATCAGTGGAGTTCTGATACACACAGCCACTCGTGCGTGAGCGTTATATTTATAGATCATGCATAGAGGCAGCCGCATCAAGTCACAGCGTCGCTCTGGGCTCCGATCTTTTATTGTGCATTCAGACTAGGGGTTTCTCCTGCTGCTTCGATCTTGGCATTTCTTTTCACCAACAAACATGCAAGCCAACAGTTCAGCAATGAAGAATGGTTTTGATCAATTAAGCCCACAGAGCTTGTATGTGTTCATTTTATGGGCCTACACTGTGTTCGGGTTATGTCCAATGACAGATGGAGCTTGCAGCTGACCAGGCCTTGATTAGGATGCAATGTGATGTCATACTAAATTGCCACCATCTTTACTGTAGGACTTCATGGCTAAATCTCTCTTGAAAGCCAGCAGATTGTCTATTCAGTTGATAATTAGGCTAAAAAAAAAAAAAAAAAAGAATGTGCATACAAAACAAACCTTGTGCTGTAGTCATAGCAATAATTGTGTTTTTCTACCACCTAGATATGTAGTATTGTAGTCCCTGAACTGCAGCTAAACAAAGTGGTTAATGCAGTGTATGCTGATTTTAAGTGATCACATTAATATTTAACCAAACTGTTCAATGGCCACAGGTGTAGGCCATTTTTATAACACTTAAGTTACCTGCCCACAGCTGTGTGTACGTGTGTGTGTGTGTGTGTGTGTGTGTGTGTGTGTGTGTGTGTGTGTGTGTGTGTGTGTGTGTGTGTGTGTGTGTGAGTGTGTGTGTGTGTGTGTGTGTGTGTTTACATGCCA
>OMLB01043322.1:0-14692 GCA_900302555.1 Myripristis jacobus | reverse complement strand
TGCCGGGTTGCTCTGTGTGTGGGTGGAAGGCAACAAGGAGAGAGAGAGAGAGAGACAGAGAGAGAGAGAGAGAGAGAGAGAAAAGGTTCCCTTGAAGTCATGAATGAAATGTATCACCACGGTAACAGGAAGGAGAGCAAGGATGAGAGGATGGCAAGGCAGAGGAAAGGCAGTAATCTCCAGCTAATTGGCCACAAACCGATTCCCTGAGCGTTCTGGAAATCATAAGCCAGATTGACAAATGTATTCTTCAGACAAATCTTAAGAGGCTTAAAAATCTTACGAGGCTCTCAGAGGGCCGGAGTCATTTGAGGAGTCATTTTGGGTTATTGGTTAAAGTTAGGGTTAGGGTTAAGTTAAGGATAGGGTTATGGTTAAGGTTAGGCATAAGTTGGTTATGGCTAAGATCAGGGAAAGGCTGTAAAAACAAGATCGCTCTTAGCTCTTAGTGTGCTATTCCTAAATATTTTCTTCAAAACAGTCTCTCTTCTTATGGATTTCTCTCCCACGTATGAACCTCCACTGAAACAACGAGAACAAAATTCAGTGTCAACTGAAATGTTGAGGTTTTAGTCTACAAATCCATTCTGTTGCATCCATCCAACTTCTGGTTTACTAACATAATAAATAATTGAGACTAGCTGCTGTTAAAAGCTGTGAGTGTATTTTGAACAGAAATGAGATTTCACCCTGTTGGGATCTACACCAAACAAAGCTTTACAGGGGGTAAGAAAACCTCTTAAAACTTTAAACTATGACCCAATTGTCTGATAAAACTAGACACTTCCCTTTTTATTGTGGGAAGATAAGTGAAGGTTTGGGGAAAAAACTTCTTGTTATTATTCTATTAATATTATTTAAATTATCATACAATAAATCATAATTTCTTTGGAAAGTTAAGAGAGAAAAAAATCTTTCCACAACAAGATTTCATGAATCCGGTCCTACATGCTGACATGCTGAGCAGAACCTCAGGCCTTACTGGTCATGTGACTTTATACAGGACATGTACATAGAAATCTGCTAAATTTTGTTCCAGAAAATTCAAACAGAATGATTTGGGTTTTTCTAGGCAGACACCAAAGCTGGTGTTTTTGGTGTTTTTGGAGTTAATCAGATGATAGTAACTGCTGCTTTGAGTCAGCCAGTCAGTCAGATGGATGGCCAGGAGGGTAAGCCCTGCTTGGCAGAGCCCCCGGTCTTCCTGTCTGGGCCGTGGAGGGAGTGCCGGGTTGATGGGTGCTGTAGTCAAGTCTCTCTGAGTCACGGCTCAGTGTCTGAAAGTTGGCTACGGCATGAGCAGAGGCCAAGAATTATGGCAAGATTCAGCGCTCGGAGCCCCGGCAGGAGCTCTGCATGTTTCATCTGGTTGAATTTATGATTTTTTGGAGGGCTATCAGAATGACACACAATCAATAAAGCCTGTCAGAATACAAATATGCATGACTGGAAAAACTTCTTAAACTGTAGTAAAGGCTTACTATGCTATTTTCAACTGTATTGAAGACCTGTTTAAGCTATGACTTCAAGATAATATTATTTAGGACACCTTAAAACTTTTTCAGGACCAAAAGACCCACTTGATGTGGCTTATTGGAGGATAATTATTGATAATTTTATGATGAAGCTGATATATTCATGCCAAAAACACATTTTGTTAGGGTTTCACTCAAATTTGAGTGAAAAAGCCTCTGGAGCAATATGTAGGCCATGGAGACCCAGGATGATGCTAAAACAATCTACATCATATCCATCACATCAGAGGTGGAAAACACAGGCTGGACCACATCCGCTGTTCAGAAAAGCACTAATATCGTCATGAAACATCTGCAAACTGATCCTACATCAGTCTGTATCGTCACTATTCTCATCTAGGACTCGTCAGCCCTGGGTTTTGTCACACAGTTTCTTCAGAGCAGTGTCTTGTCTCGTGAACAAGGCGGCTCTGTCCTGTGATTTGTCCCACATCCACCAGCAGCTCATTAACACTCATTAGCTGAGAGGACAGGAAGGCATGGCCATTAGTGTCGAGTGCCGTCTTCCTCACACACCACACACTGGGCTAATGGGACTTCCTACGTGGAAGCTGGGAGCAGCATCATGCCCCCCGGGAAACGCAGGAGTCATGATGATAAAATACATGACTCATATTTAGCGGCAACACACATTAAGCCACAGTAATGCAATTGCACAAAATATTTTGAACGTAGTTTGTGGGTATACTTGATTGCTGAGGTGATTGCTGTCCCATTGTAACCCTTGAGTCACAGAAATAAGTGTTCTGCCTCTCAGGGGTCCCTGTCCTCTAACCTGGCTCCGTGGGCAGTAGCTCTGCTCCAATCACACACACACACACACACACACACTTGCTCACTGAAATTTGGCAATCATCGAGAAAAGATAATCTGCTCTTCCATGGCTCATGACTAACCTCTCACAAAATCTTGCTGTGTCATATGAATCTATTTGGAGGTTATGCAGCTTGTCGTGACGGGACACATCCGCGGTCACACCCCATTTTGGTCAGTCGGTGACATCAGCTCTTTGCCCCATGACGGAGCTTTTCACAAAGTTTTACCAAGTTACCTGAATCTGTGCAAAAGTTGTATGCTTTTTTTTTTTTTTTTTTGTGATTAGCGACAACGACCCCCTTTTGACCAATCACCATGAAAAGTTAATCAGCTCTTTCTTGCCCCACAGGGCCTGGTGAATATTATGGTCTACTGAAATTATATCAGAGATTACATTAGCCTATTTCTAGTATTTCTTATTTCACCATTTTAACTCTAATTAATTCTTGACCTTATTTTAGTGCCGAACCAACACTTCCTTTGTCCAAAAATCTGCAGTAGTGAGGCATGTTTAAGACTGTGTGTCCGTATCTCGGCGAACCATTCTGCTGCTTACATGGTAACGGTAACCAGGAGGAGGGTGATGTGAAACTGGCGCTGGGCAGGGCATCCCGCTTTGATCCATTATGTACCAGTCTAACCCAAGTGGGCACTCACCATGGTGAGGAACACGTTTCCTCTTAATTACACAGCGGCCGTGAGAGTTCTCCACCAGGGGGCGCAGGCAGGGGCCGCAGTGCGAGCTACCAGGCTGGCAGAAGTGGCGTCCTGCCCGGGCACAGTCCAGACTTCGCGGGCATGAGTGAGATCCTGTGGAGGAGGCATAATTAATTATTTTTTTTTTTTTTTTCAAAATCCACCTTCAGTCCCATATTCTTAATCCTTAAAATGTAAATTTTAATTTTTCTTTCACACAACTGAGCGCAACACAGACTGCTTCACAAACAAGAAAACATAAGATGGCAAAACATGATAAAAGCAAATAAAACATGCAACTGAATTGAATAGAAAAGCATATAAAATCAAAAAACCCACAGATAAACGGATGGGTATATAAAAGTATATGAAATGAGAACCACAGAAATACATAAACAGATGAAAATGTGCAATTAGACATCAGGTCAGCTATATGAATATGCTCCACGTGAATACCACAGCAATAAAAGATGAAGGTTACATGAAAGCCAGGCTAAGAGATATGTTCTGAGTTTCCGTTTAAAAGAATCCAGTTTATCTGTGGCCTTCAGATCCTGCAGGAGCAGACCCTGACAAGGACGGACGGCAAGAAGGCTGCTTCCACATCGGTCCAGTCCAAACACTGATTTTGTTGATATAAAAGAGGACACCGACAGGCGTATGAACTCCTCCTCTGTATCCAATTTAAAAAATAACTTGTGCAAGATTTGCCATAAGGCACTTTCTGACACTAATTAAATCCAAACAATCGTAACACAGGCGGACAGTTGAAAAATCTTGCAGCTAACCATTTTTCCCTCATGTCGTCCTCTAAGAAGCAGGATTTTTATGCGTAATGTTGAGACTATTTTGATTCCAGCATTACATCTTGACATATTAATAGGATGGGTGATGGGTGCTTGTGCATACCAAAGGTAGATTTTTTTCTTTTTTGTTGTTTTTCGATTTATGTCTGAAGGTACCCATCTACCCCTGTGTATCTATATCAATCCACTTGATCTGCAAACTGATCAAGTGGATGAACATGATCTTCATCCACCTTCCTTCACACTCTGCTGCTAATCAACAACATGAAGCAATGAACAAAGCATTTTCCTGGCCTACATGTTATTCTGAAACCATCTGAACACAAACATTCACTTCAACAGTCGGAAATTTCATTCTCCAAGTGAAAAGTGAAATTATAACAACATCCTCAAAACTGATCACAAAAAAGTGTATTTTTTTTTTTTTAAGGTTAAAGTTGACAGCAAAATCTTTTCACAAGGTGTCCTGATGAAAACACGAGCCTAGAAAACGTCCCTGTACGATTAGAACAGATGAGGCTGCAGAGTCTGGCCTCGTCGTCGACTGCCTACGTGATGTTGTTTTGGTGCTGCGAGGCCACGGCTGCCTGTCCGGCGTGATATATAGCGGTGTAAGTGGGGGAAAGGACTCTCCTGGGAGCGTTTATGGGTTAGCAGGTGAAAGCTAGGATAAGGCAACCTTCACACGCGGAGGCTTCCGGCTCCGGCAGCTGGACCAAGAGTTTCCTTCCACTATTTATCTAAATTGCTTAGGCGTTATTAAACTAATCATTGAACATTTTAAATGCAGTATCACTAAAATCAGAGGATCCAGCCTGTGTGTTGTCATTATAAACACAGTGTCATGTCATATGTTCATGGTCTTGCTGCATTAAATCATATATAAATACATATTATACAAATCTGCCTGTGCATAACCCTTTAATTAATAGATGCCGTGAATTTAGATGTATGTCTGTCTAAAAAAAGGTGAGTTTTTCCTCCATTACATCCCTAATGCTAATGGACAATCACATGCAGTAATGCCCTCATGAAGAAGTGTAAAGGTTGTTGTGCTAATGAACTAATTTGAACATCATTCACATGCGTGTGCTTCCTCCACTGGGAGTATTTACTGCAATTGTTGCTTTGAGATTGCACAGCAGCCATACGCTTTTTTTTCTTGACTGGTAGGTGTAATAGCTGAACTCCAGTGCGCCTTCACATTAGGGGATAAAGAGAAGGTCGACATCCGAAGTGCTGCACTCCTCCTGCCAAGTCTCTGCGCGCGCTCCGAACGCCATCGGGAAAATTAAACCAAGCTATCGATATTAACCCCTTTCGCTCTCCCGTCAGAATCACTCTCATCTCTGCAACCAAAACCGAGACACGGGTTGCCATGACGACTGCCATGGCGACTGCCATGGCAACCGAGAAGGTGTGACATCATCAGAGAGTGAGTCACTGCACAAATGCATAAGTCAAGGATGGAAGGTTTCTCTCAGACCGCTGTATCAAAATGAGAAAGGCAGCGACGGGGAAAACAATGAGACGAATGCATGGGAAAAATGATAAAGGACGGCAGCCACTGACATGTCCATTCCTCTCTAAGAGATTAGTTTTCAGTAATAATGAGTTGCAATGCTAAGCACTCAGCAGACCTAAAGCTTAGACTGCTATAGAGCTACGGGGTACAGTCACTCGTCAGCCTGGGTTTAGCACAAAGTCTGTATCTGGCTACCATTTTGGATTTTGATTGCCTCCCTGATAGAACATGAAAGGAGACGCTCTTTATGAACAGAGCTGGGCCGAGTGCCAAACGCCATCTCATCTGCAGAGTGCACAGCTCGCCAACATTCAGTATGACCCTGCATCAATAACAATCTGCAAACCTATTTTCTTAAGATGCCTAGTGTTCAAAAATGGTACAGCTGAAATGGAAACAAGCATTTTTTTTTCTTTCAAAAGGAATTTTCATTTTACTTTTTTATTTTAATCTAATTTATTTCACTGGCTGCATGCTGTTGAAAAGCACCGCTCAAGCAGCTACAGTACAGTTCATTCATATGCACCATGGCCTGTCCTTGGAGGCTGCCAGGTCTGTCTACAACATCGGCTGCAAATCTATGCAAAGCTTTACAACCCAGCAACAGAGAGGCGAACACACTTGTATAATACAGCCCAGTGTTCCTCTAAACCACAATGTAGACCAGACCAGATTAGATCCGGTGGTTGTGAGACGAAGCTCCCCGACGAAACACTCCCTGTTGATGTGTGCAAGAACACCAACACGTACTATTCAGGCTCTCTGTCAACCTAGATGTACTTTGCACAAATAACTGAATTTTTCTCAATGACTTCATAAACATCCGAATGCTAGTACCCATGCATTTAAATGTAACTGGCTGCGTGGCAGTACTGTCAAGGCAATTTTTGAGAATACATTTGAGGAGTACATGTTATTTGCAGTTCTGTCAGCAGTGCCGGTGTTCAGCATGTCTCAAAGCAGCACAGAGACAAGCTCACTTCCCGGTAAATTCAGTTTCCTAGCAACCCTTTGTCCTGTTTAATCAAATAAAAGGAAACTTGCTGTTTTTACTCTCTGTTTTCTCTTTTATTCCAACTCAAGGCTGCATCGAGTGACGTGTCACTATGGGTTCTGGATCACAAGAATGATCTTCTTTTAAGGGTTGAAAGCCTCTGAAACAAGATTTGGCCTATCATGAGGGATTAAAACTCTCCAGTGGAACCCAGACTAATACTCAGTGGTCAGTGCTGTGGTTTGAGTGTTCATCATATCAGCAGTGGACAATATCACCTTACTCATAGCCAATATTTAATTAATGGTCATATGATCAGTATAATCATAGTTTTAATTCAAGACTGTGTCCCAGATTTGGTCTGGATTCAGTGTGATGCTTGTAGCTGCGTGGCCTTCTGACTGCCAGCAATGCCTGATCAAAAAATGATTCTTCAAAACAACATACTGCATGAATAAACACTGGCTCTAAAACTAAAACCTTCTGTAGTACCACTGTGCTCTGCTGTCGGTGCCTTGCTCCTCTTTGATGCCTTTCATCATGGTAACAAAAGCCTGGTCTATGGCATAATGACTGCTGGAGGAGTAGCTGAAGCCTGACGGGCAGCAGAAGACACGTCTACCTTTCTCTAGGTCGGGGTGTGTCCATTAAAGCCGAAAAGCTGAGAGAAAAACATCTTTAAATCTTTGAATCTCATTATTCCATCCATATATGGTTTGAATTCAAGAACTTCAGCCAGTAACTCTGGCCGCAAATAGATGGCTCAGAGTAAATTCAGACTCAGAAATAGAGTTCCCATTGCCAGAGCAATTGCCAGAATATGCCTATAAATGGAAATCATGGCAGTCTATTGTATCTGACTCACTCATAATTTTTTAATAGCAGGGTGCTGGGTGACAGTGAGTGGTTACGATGAAGTATGGTTTAATGAATCATCAGGGCTACAGTATGCTGTCTTGGCACATAAATATTAAGAGCAGTTAAGTAGATAAGTGCTACACTGTCTAATGACACACTATTGTTTTGTCACTGCTCATAGTGTGTGCAGTGTTACTGATAAATTAATTTTTGTGGAGTCTCAATCAGGCTACGGTTCCTGATCCACTGGTGGGTCCCCGTGACGTGGCAGGTGGGCTGTGGGATGGCTCCATCAATGCATTCTTCTATTTACATTATTTTAGATTACAATCCATTTTCTATATATTAGTTTAATATTGCGTCTACATATGGGTCCTTGCCAGAGATGTCACAATACCAGAATGTTGGTCATCAGTGCCAGTACCAGTAAAAATCCACAATCCTCAATGCCAACTTCAATACCACAGAGAAAACGATGTCCCACGTACTTCAGTATAGGGTTAGGGTTAGGGTTAGGGTTAGTAGTACACGTACTTCAGTATACATTTGTGTAATATAACAGTAACAAACAATGAATGTCGTTGGCTGGCTTGGCAAAAGCCGTTTGCTCTCTGGCTTTTGCTTGTCTATGTTGCCTTCTCCATCTGCCTTCAGGGCAAAATACTTCCACGCTTGGCTTTAGTAATTTGCTCTTCCCAAAAGTTTTTTGTTAGTTTGCAGATCAGGAGGAGCAGGAGAGGAACCGCTCGCCATCTTTGTTGTTTTTCTGTGTGTGCTGCCACGCTCTTGTGTTGGTAGCGAATGCAGCCTGCCAGTCGGTACTGGCAATACTGTATAAAAAACCAGTACCATTAGGTTTCTTGAAATTTGGCATTGACATGGTATCAGTTCTTGACCTCGCATGAAAAAGTTTGGCCACCACTATATTAGGCAATTCTTTTAGATTTCTCTGCTCTTCTGAGGTGGAGTGACATTTAGCAGAGCCATCTGAGGGCAAGGAGTCAGGAGAATTCCATTATCACCATCATCAGGAGGTCCATCATGCAGCAGTGTTGACATTCGGTGATTAGAGATTGAAATGTCAGACAGTGGGGTAGCTCTGATGCACTGTTTTCTCAGAAGCATGACACGTTCCTGAGCAAAATTCATACAGGTGTAATCAGACCATTGAGGTGAAAGGCAATTCTTGGAATTCTGAGACGTAGTGACTCAAATAATAAGTCATACTTCAAACTGAAAGCAACATTGGTTTCCAAGACTGAGAGGAACAAAAGATAAGAGGACTGAGAGAGCTCAGGTGATCTGCTATGAGTCATAGAAGGTACTGATAGAAACATGACAAGGCTGGGAGGAGGGGAAATGTTTCAGCAAAACACAACCAATAAGGACAAGAGTGTCCACAGCCCTTTCGCTTTGGTTTCTATTATGTTGGACAGCAGATTTATATCAATGAGATCCATGTGAGGCTCAGTGCACGGCACCTGCAACCTTTTCCTGCCGAACAATTGGATGAGTTTTGAGTTTTATCATGTTCTGGCCATCACCCCAATGCTATCAGTAAAGGTCATAGTTGGATTTGAGTCATAAATGGCACACACAGGTAAATCAAAAAATGTCTGACACACACAAAAAATACACGCACACACACACTTTCTGTCCCACTGGTGAGGCATCATCCTATTTTCATATTAGGGGAGTGAATGAGGATGAATCACATGAAGTCGTGATAGGTCAGAATTAAATACCACTGCCATAGCTAAGTGGCACGTCGCCTTGTGGTTTTCACTAGGCAAGACTGATATTAGTTGACGACAACGGGCCTTTAAATGAATATGAATGATTAGATTATCATTCCAGTGTGTTGTGCAGGCTTTTAGTCCACAGTCTGTCCAAACTGCAGTGACACCTGCCTCACTCTGCCTTAAGGAGCTGCTCATCTGCCTACAAATGTTTCATTAATGTAGCCTCCAGGAGAGACTTTTAATATTCAATGTCCAAATGCTGTTCTCATAAAAGTATAAATCTCTGGGGGAAACACAAAATACTTTTTCTAGATTTGGGAATTGGGGCATGACCATGAAGTTCTTGGGGTAAAGGGAGTCCCGGCTGCTCTTCTTGCCCTGTTGCCACCAACTCTTAACCTGGATAAATAGCTAGAAAATGAATGGATGGAGGGATAAAAAAAAAAAGAAAAGAGCAGTCAGAGGTTTGAATCCAAAAATATCAGTATGGGTCTTCAGAAAGCCGTATTATCTGACGATGCTTTCCTACACAGTTCCTGTAAAGGTTCAATCAGTGCAGCAGCTCCGTCAGCGGCCAGATAATCTCTGAGCTCCTGTGTGGTCTGCTCACCACAAGTCACTGTGAGCGAGAGCGTCAGCCAGTGCTTACTTAAACATATCAACAACACGTTACCGGCATTTGGTGCAGCCACAATTAAAGTGAATGACAAATGCAGTGGACTCCCAAGGCCAAGGAGGGCATCCTCTCAGTGGGGTCCAAGCCAAACGGACATATGGGCAGACAGACGGACTGCTTGACACTCAGGCACGTCTCCTCCGTCCAGAGCAGCACGGGGCTTAAGACTCTCAGCATCGCCTAGAGGCTTATAGCTGACCTCACGGGGCGAGAGAGGATCACTGTTAATGGGTGTGACAGGCAGAGAGAGAGAGAGAGAGAGAGAGAGAGAGAGACTGCACCTCTCAACAGACGTGACCTGGTAATATCTGTAGTGTTACTGACACTGTTCATCTTCCAAAGACAAATGAGGCTTGCCAATACAACTATTTTTACAGAATGAGCTTTGGTGGAATTTTTTTTACTCTTTTTTGGTGGGGGTTATGTTTTACAATTTCTGCACAATTTTTTTAGTCATTTTCTGGTCATTTTCTTGGAACATTTTACTAACTTCTTGCTACTTCTTGGACATTTCTTGCTAATTTGCTCATCATGTTTTTGAAAGCAACCGAGTAAATTTGCTTGGGTTTCCAAAGATTTAAGGCTGCATTCAGATGCCTTTCACAAGCATTTAAACACAAGAAATTGGATCCAACATTACGGATCTGATGTTTAAATATGTAATTTTAATAGTTATAAATATAGTGTTCTTGTAATTAAAAGAAAAAAAATAGCATTTTCAGTGTTTTGTTTTTTGTATTTTTCAGGTAAATGTTTTTTTTGCTAATGTTCTTGCAATTTTTGGTTGATTTACTTATCACCTTTTTTGTTTTTGAAAGAAATCAACTGGATTTGAGCATGTTTCTAAAGGTTAAACCGTGTTTACTGAGAGAGGACATGTCCTGAAATGAAAACGTGATAATGCTGAAATGGTGCTATTTGTGAAGTTTATAGGCAGAGCAGCTACAGGAGAGGAAGATTGGCCAAGCAGGATAACCACCCTTGTTCTAATGATCCGTCATAACCTATGCCAACCAAATCGGAGGAAAACAGGAAGAAGGTGGGAAGACATGGAGAGAAAAAAGTAAGGGGCGTGAATCAGTTGTCCGTCACAAGCAGCAAAGAGCCCAAATAACAAAGTGACATGCTTTAAGGGATTTAGAGTAATCCTGCACATGGCAGGACATTAGGAACATCAAGGCTAAGCTCACATATACAGACCACAACTGCAGTGCCAAAAATAAATAAATAAAATAAAATAAAAGCTGCACATTCACATGTTACTGTCTAGAAACAAGAGGCAACAAATGAGTCATGCACAAGAAGCATGACTTGTTTCAAGAAAATCCAACACCTGCCTGTGGCAGATGTGTATCACTTCCATATTTTTGGCTCAATATAACATCGGCATTACTTGTCACCTTGCAAACCCTAACCCTTAAAGCAGAGTCTGGAGAGTTAGTGAGGAGCCTTGGTTTTTTTTTTGTTGTTTTTCTGTAGCTCTGTAGCTTTTCTGTTGTTTTTCTGTAGCTCCTTGACAAGATCACACATAACCACATTTGCAGGCATCCATCAACATATATTCCAAGCCCGTTGCCTGGAAAACCTCATTATCGAGCTGCTGTGTGAAACTGGGCTGCAAACACAGAGGAAAGACACACACATCCTGTAAGATACTGAGGAAATAAATAACTCTAAAAAGTCATTTCACAGCTTCTGTTGAAAATTGCGGTTTAAATAGATTTGCTAAACAAGTGATTAGAGCATTTTCTACATAAATAAACATGCATTTAAACTTGTGTATCAGTGTGGGATTGTGCTCAGCCTTTGCTCAGATTAAAAGACATGGACCAGGTCCTCTAACATGTGGTTTGATTTGGAGGGATTTGTGGGGCCAGGAGTTCTGCACAGCAACAAACAACTGCAGCCTGTTCTGATTTGGCAATTGTGGGATTTCACTCATTTGAATCAAACTGTCACACCACTAAGAACTAGCATCTCGCTCGAAGACAAAAAAACTATTTTAACTGGTTGTTGAAATAATGCTTCTTAAAGTTTGTGCAGATAACCTTCTCTTGTGTTCTTGTGCAGCTGAACATGCACCGCTGCCGTGCCCCAAAAAACTCTGCATACCCCACCTTAGCTACAGTAATTTAGTTAAGCATACTGCGGTGTGCAGAGGGCAGGAGCGATTTGGATGAGGTACTGAATCTCAGGTGGGTGTTTGAACTGTTTGTGTTCAAATTTTTGACTAAAGTCTGTCCATTCGAAAAAAGTGGCCTACACAAACTTTAACAGTCACATAATGTCAAAGGTATTTAGTGTGTGTAAAGTAAAAGCTGTGAAAATGTGATGTCGCTCACGACTGGCATTCGTCTTGCTGACCCACAGCAAGATGCAACCCTCGAGCTTTACAAGCTGTTTATATCAAATATCGAATTCGAAGACTGAATCGGTATCTATCGAAAGTGGATAACCAATAGCTGTAACATTTCAGCACCTACAGTACCTCTTCCCAAAATCTATTCCCAAGCCGCCTCGTGGGTTCAGCTGCATTCAGACCATCCAGCATTTTCCTTTAGTGTATTAAACTGTTTTGGACCGCCACAGTTTGACTTCCACTGCTGCAGTTTTGCGTTGTTATCGCCCTTATTATTATCGGTATGAACGTTGTAGCATCTTTACTGCCTTTCTGCACTGCCAGGCTGCCACTCCTCCCTGCTGCTGCACACACACACACACACACACACCTGTCCCAACGCGCGGTCCATGTACAGATTATACACATGGTCAGAATCGATCCCTTGCATTACCTTTGCTTCTGTCAGAGGGCAACTCTGTCTCACGGTGTGAAACTGACAAGTGAAACCTAAAATTCTACAATTTGCTCTGAGCTGCCAGGTGTTGGTAATGGCGTTTCGCTTAAGAGGAACAGGAAGCAGCTACTGTTTAAATCTACCCAACAGTCAAACAGAGATAAAGTGGGCGCAGGGCAAAGACTGGCATACTTCTGTGGTAACAAGCAGGCAACTAATTTCCAGTGAACACGACGCAGCTGGATGGTGACTCCCACCTGAAACCAGAAACTGACCTGTGTGTGGGAGGGACGGAGAAAGGCCCTCAGAATAGGAGAGTTAAAACAAGTAGACATTTTTAAATTTCATTTCATTGTTTAATGAGCTGGTAAACTAAAATGTTTTTTATTGTCATCACTGGGTGTAGAAATCACCCTGAAACTGTGAGAATCAGAAGTCCTCTCCACGCAGAGAGAGACTAGATTATTTACTAGAGCTGCAGACCCTAAAACTCTTATTATTATTTTGATATATTACAGTTCATAACTTTCAGAAATTATCAGATCTTTGTGGATGATGAAGGTACTACTCAATAACAATTCTTAATGAGAAAATCCCAATTTTTAACTGGGTTCACCATCCCTTCATAGACAGGCATGAATGGTACATGTACTCACTAGTATTATACGATATGATACGATACGATACGATACGACCGAGTGATTTGATTGGACAAGAGGCTATTCCATATGTTTTGATATTCAGTACAACAGTTCACTGACATTTTACTATTCTGTATCACTCCACTTTACAAGTGCTTTGTAATAACCATTGTTTACATTAACTGCTGTGGCCTATATTGTAACTAACTTTGCACCGCGACGGCACAAAGAGGGACACATCACAACACTGGAGTTAAATTATGAATGGTCATCAGAAAAGACAAGGGGAGTAGAAGGAAGGAAGGCTGGTTACTGCTGCTTCTTGTGTTTTTTTTTTTACCCTCATTGTTGACTGTAAGGCAGCTCTGCCTAACAGACAGCTTTCTGGGCAACAAAGCACTGAGAGCAGATACTGCAGCGGAAACCCCCAGGCGAGCCAGCTTGTAGTCGCAAAATGTTTACGTTCGATACAGTTTAAGCTTGAATTCTGACAGAACTCCTTGTGTTGGTGGAGCTGAAAATTGATTAAATAAATATCTCATAATGTGTTGTCTCTTATTAGAAATGCTACTCCAAAGCGATATCACACTTCACTGTGGCGATCAGAAAAAAACCCACAATATTCAAATTAACTGAGACAGAAATCAAAGCTGCAAATGATGGAAACTCAAAAACAAGTTGGAGATGCAAAACTACCACCCCTCTGATACACTGGTTACATAAACACACTATTGGTAAATTAAACTGCAGCTTTGAATTTAGGGCGCATGTTGGGCTCGGCTGCTCTAATCTGAGCCTTAAATACCCATTAAAAAAAAAAAAAAACAACAAAAAAGAGAAATAATTCTCTGGCATGACCTGGCAGCCTTTCTCCACAGCTGCCATCCAGCGAGTGAAAGAAGAGAATGAGGATGACAAGGGCAGCACATCAACCAGCTGAGACCAAAAGGGCAGCCAAAACACCGAGAGCACAGTCCGGATGTAGGGCTATTGTACCTCTGTACGGCGGAAGAAGAGGGGAAGTCAAGTCAAGTCAAATCAGTTTCATTTCTGTCGCCCAATATCACAACTTACAAATTTGTCTCGAGGGGCTTTTCAGGAACACAACATCCTCTGCCCTTAGACCCTCACATCGGAAGAGGAACAACTCCCTAAAAAGGGGGGGAATTCTTCAATCTAGATACGCGAAGTTTGAAGATTCATCCAGTCAGTTTATTGCTGATAGTAAGGCAAACCTTTCTTCTACTAAATATTACCTGAGGATGGGTACAAGTATGCAAACAGGTACTTCAGTTCTCTGTTTTCTACACACTGCGATAAATGAGAAGCAGGTCTTTTCATCAGTCAATTATATGACTTGAAGGCTCTGACTGTGATGAAGACTTTTGATAGATGGAAGAGCTTTTTTAAAAATCTTGCTGAGCTGAGGAAAAAAATGTGATGCTATAGCAGAGAGAGGGCTGAGGCTAACAGGAAAGTACTCTGACTCTCTAGCAACGGTGGCCTCCTTCACACAACGCTGCCTCTAATCAGGTTATGTGTGGTTTTATAGCCTTAGTGGAAGCCTGCTTTCTGTTCAATGGGGACCAGAGCCAAGCCAGAGGCCCA
>OMLB01043320.1:45890-68260 GCA_900302555.1 Myripristis jacobus | reverse complement strand
TGTCAGAGGTGTTATCAAATCAGCATCGGTCTGTATTTAAGTCTCCACAATTTAAAAACAGAAGTGCTCCATTATGGCTTCCAAGTTATCAGTGTAGCCACTGTTTAAAATGTTTCCCATCATTTGACGAGGTAAAAGCAAATGTATGTGGTAAGTATGATGATAGATCCGATATAAATTATTGTTTTTCTTCAATGATATGGCAACTTTTATTCAACTTAAAACACATCTGTATAGGCCTATGGTACAAATCTTGGAAACAATGTTTAACAGTAACTGTTTGTTGTTGTTTTTTTTTCATAACCACTGATGCGGGTTGGAGGTCTCCTCCTGCGTCTGACTGCCAAAGCAGTGGCAGTGATGTCAGAGGTCTTTTGCAGTGCCCCTATTATTAATGATCCATGTAAAGTAATGTCCTGCTCAGACAGTTCTTCAGCTACAATCGCCAGGAGAATGGCCCTCTCTGCTTCCGTACTTGCAACGCTTGCGTAATGCAACAGGTTGTTCAGAGCTTTATCGTTTCTGTTAGCTTGACGTTACGTAGCGATACGTCTATATTGTACAGTATACAGCCATGGATTCAGGTAATACCCACCCCTACTCTGCCTCTGATTGGCTACTACTCCTTGCCACTCGATGTCTTGTCGTTAAGGCGGGGTTAGGGTTAGCCAATCAGAGGCAGAGTAGGGGCCGGTCTTCCCGGAACACAGGTGGGCCTGGCAGGCAGTGAGATTTGGGCACAGTGATAAAAAAGAACAGCTCTCACCTTGACTCAGTCCAGAAGAATCAGATCGGTCACAAACATAACATCACTCAGCTCTCATGTTCTTCCTTGATAATTAACATGAAGCCTTTAATATGAACTTCTTTCAAAATGTTTAAATGTTTATAGTCTGATGTTAGCATTCTAGAGCAATTTTGCAGATTGCAATTGTTTGTTTTACCTTTACCTGATAAATTAGACGAGTCTCTCAAAAAGATCTCTGTACAGATTTGAATCAAATGGGAGTGAGTGAGTCTGATACTCTGAGTGCCGGTATACATGTAGAAACTGCACAAAGAAATGGAAGTTGAAGAAAAACTAAAATCAAGCTGGAGTTGAATTTGATGTACCTGAATGTAGTTTGTTGTATCATTCATGTGAGCTGATGTCATAAGTTTTATAATTCCTACAGCACTTGAAGGCAACTCATGCTGGCTGTAAAGCATGGACTGTTAGTTTTTACTATTCAGTTTCAGTAATGCTGTTACTGTCACTTAAAAATCTAAGTTAAACTACTTTCGTGAACAAGTGCAGCATTTCTCCTTTCACCTATAACACTCTAAATGCAGATGAAGTGCGTTTTCACTTGTATATCCATGTCATGGAGAAGAAGGACCTAAAATAATAAATAAAAACTTTGGACCAAAACATTATTTGGAACTGCATGACTTACCATATGTCAGGTCAAGCCCAAGTTCAAGTTTATTTCAGAGCCCTTAATCACTGTTACACTATCAAATGGATTAAAGGGCCTACTGTTTTTAGATAACAGAAGAAATCTTGAGAAAGATCACAGAGGATGCAAACAGTAAGTGAGGATGCAAACGTCAGTTTTCAAGGTGTCAGTGGTAATAATTAAACTATTCTTCATCTTGCTAAGGACCCCTTAGAAGCCATTTAAGGACCCCTTGGTGTCCCCATACCTCACTTTGAAAATCACTGCTCTAAAATAAACCCACCCATATTTTCCATGGCACAAAGCCATATGAAAAAATGGTGTCACATACTTAGGAATAAGTTAAAGATATGTTTTGAAATATAAAAAAAGTCTATTCATTAACTCACATAAAGCAGTGTAAATGCTTCACAGTTTATTGTTGTTGTTTTTTTTTAAACGTTTTTATAGGATTTCTATCAGCTTTTAAATCTTAGCTAAGTGAATCACTAATTTCTCATAAGGGAGACTTCCTCGGTCCTGATAAATGCTGGATTTACACTTAGACCGAGCCCATAACCCTTTGAAATCTGAACAGATTCATTTAATTTCTTTCACAAACATAAGAAAAAGACAATGAGCAACTTCACAAGAATTTGTCCCAAAAAAGACCAAAAAAAAACAAAAAACGAGGAAATTGCCTGAAATTAAACAAACAAAAAAGTCCTTAAAATAAAAAATAAAATAAAAATATCGGAAAATATTTCCTGTAACATAATTTCAAATATAGAATTATAGTAACTCTCTCTTTCTCTCTTTATTTATTTGTTTATTTATTATTTCCAGGTCAGTTTTTTCTTCTTTGTTAAGTTAATTTCCATGTCATTTTCTTTTAACCCTTTATTAATTTCTTGCCAGTATTCGGGTCATTTCATGTTAAGTTGCACATTGCCTTTGTTTTCAAATATATATATTGATGTGAGTTGTAACTTCCTCTGTGGGACGCCTCGTCAGTGCTGACATCAGCTGGTCCTGTAACTTTCCCTCCCCATCTCAGCCTCACTGACGCATTCACATATCGGCTCCTCTGCAGCGTCCTGAGGTGAGTTACACATGACAACATTTAACTTACAGGCAACACGAGGCATGGACGTAAAACATGTGTAATAAGACCGATGACTATTATATGGACTGACATCTCAGTTTACTTCAGCGTCTGTCCGTGTGTGTGTGTGTGTGTGTGTGTCCTGCAGATTAACTTGTGTAATATGTTAAGGAGGAAATCAGAGAGCCCATCCTGCTGTATATCCTCATGTTACATTGCATAGCCTGTGCATTCCTGTCTCTGTGTTATGTAATAGAGCCATGGCAAATTTCCAGTGTAGGCTACTTAAAATGGCATAATTCTGCCTCATTCTTTCTGATGAGAACTGTCGCAATTGCTTTAGAGGCTTGGGAATGACTCACAAGTCGTCATGTCATTAGGAAGTCACTCGTCATCCTGAGTGCAGACATCCGATTAAACTTCGTCTTTTAACTTTGTTCGGTGTTTCACTGTGGGAATCGCTTTTGGCGTGACCGATTACGGAGGCTCCAGTGACAGCACGTCGGTCTGACAGACAGGCCGAGCCGTGGGAGAACCCCGCTCCCCTTGGTCACCACGGTGGCCTGTCCCTTGCGGAGTGACTACCTTGCTCCATCCACACGGGTGGGATACTGGCTCAATAGCTCACAGGCGTCCCGTCAAGGAGCTACATCCCCCGGCGCGGTACCGGCAACGACCCTGGACTGGGCTGGTAAGCTTCTCAGAGAAGTTAGTTTGAGCTTCATCAGGATAGTGACCGCGTCGTGTTGAGCCATTCTCCCGGGCTACGAAGCTTTCGCTTACCGGGTGGTCTACTGTTGTTTCGGGCTCAAGCATCACACGCAGTGGCGGTTCTGCCTATGTCGCCGCCCTAGCCGAAATTACTGCCTTGACCCACACCCACTGTGCATAGTGTTCACCCGCGCTAAACACGCACAAGCCTCATTAGCTGACCCCCAGGTCTGTGTACACTGGGTCTCGGTGCTTGAGAAAGTCCTGGAGAGGAGATGGAGGGTTGCGGTGGATAACGTGAACACCCAGGACCCATGCCTGGCCTCCTCAGCCGCCGCTAAACCTGCTGCCCACCAGCCGCCAGCCTCCACGAGCTGGGCGGACATGATGGAAGAGGTTGGGTCACTGGACATTGCCTGTTCATGGTCCCGTCCAACCGGGGGGAGGGGAGCGATGATTCAGACAGCGAGCCCGGTTCTGAAATTCTCGACCTGGAGGAGATGGATGAAGTGGAGGATGATTCCACCTTCCCGACTCAGCAGTCCAGACCCACCAGCTCGACCAAAGCAGAAAACAGCCTGTATGAGGTTTGCAAGCGAGCCGTGGCCAAACTGAACATCCCTCTGCCAGCAGCTCAGGACACGGAGGGGGCAGAGAGGGACCTGTACGATGGGCAAGGCTCCCCTCAGCCCAACCTCCGGCCAAACAGCCTCTCCCAGCAGTACCAGCCTGCTTGAAGGAGACTAAGTCGTTTTTGTTCGAGTCCTTACAAGAGCAGGCTTGCCACACAGGGCTACCCCAAGTTGGAGGTTCACGGCACAGGTGACCAGCAGTGGAGCCTTCAATGGCACACCACCTTCACCAGAACCACCGATCTGTGTCAGTGTCCTCACACATCTCCCTGCCTGGTGAACTGGGACGCGTTACGGCTGCCATTTACCAGAGAACAAACAAACTTGCAGCTCAGTCTCTTTGCTCGTTTAACGCTGTCACACTGTTGTCGGTCTACCAAGCAGAGATTTTGGAGGAAATGCGCCGCAGCTGGACTCGGGGGTGCCAAACCCAGTACTCTGGGACAAAATATGTGTGGTGAATGAACTCATCCTGCACTCCTCCTGCAGAGGTGTGCTATGTGTGTTATGGGCCTGGCGGTGTCAGGAGGGACGGCTCTGTGGCTGAACCTCTCTGGATTAGGAGACACCCAGAAAGCTGAGGTGATGGATGCTGCCTACGATCCCACTAAGGATCTCTTCGGCCTGGCTTTCGACAAGATGAGAGGAACCAGCAGCTTTAGAAGACAGAAGTGGGAGGCGTTTGACCTGTGCCAGCCTTGCAAGCAGACACCGTGCCCCCTGCCCGCTCTGCGGCTTCGCTTCAGTGGCCGTTGCACCAAGGGGAGGCCGCTGGCAGCCGGATGCTAAACCACAGAAGCCCCCGGCTAGCCACACTGACCAGCACCCAAGCAGGGGCAATAACAAACCCCGGGGCAAACAGTCTTTCCCTGCCGTGACTGTGAAACGCCGGCCTTCCAGCAAGGGGGAGGGGAAGAGTAAACGGGCTACCTAACACCCAAAGCCCCTTCATCACCCTCTCCTCCAGTAAAAAGGTGGAGAATGGAGGTGTATTCTTGGCCATCAAAGGTCAGAGCTGTGGCTGCGGTTCCAGCCAACAGCCCAGGTTCTGCTCCTCCAGTTTTGCCAGAAAATGGAGGGAGACAATCAGATGTGCCACCAAGCACTTTCCAGTCAGTGTCACCAAACACTTGTTCCCACTTTAAAGGAAATAAAACCTACAACTTCACCTCCAGGCCCACGGGCGAGGGCGAGTCGCACTCCACAAAAAATAATGAAACCAACCTACCTGGAGGAGAAGGGCTATGCCTCCCTCCTTCCACAAGAGGGTGCCCGCACCCCTCCAGGGGAGCGTCTTTCCCTACCCTCATTAGGGGAAGAGGGCATCCTCAGGGAACCTCATCACTGCACAGGCAGAGACCGGCTCACCCGTGGGTCCTGCCTGCTATCTCGGATGGGTGCAGGCGACAGGGGGCTCCTGTCCGTATGACAGACAGGTCACTGGAGCTTCCGTTGTTGGTCACACCAAAAGCGATTGCCATAGTGAAACACCTCACTTTGTTATCAGAGAACCAGGGATTATGTTTAGTAACACAGCGTTCTCTTGGAAGGAAAACAGAGTTTGGGAGTGGCTTAATGCACTCATTTCACTGAGGTTACTGACTTCAACTTAAATTTAAGCTGAAGCAGCTTCCCAAACCCTGTGACCAAATAATGTGTAGTATTTTATGTTTGAAGTACTTTTTGAGAGCCGTGTCAGTAAATCCATAGTTAAACCTTGAACTGCATGGGGTCAGAGTTGTGAGCTCTTTCTCCCTGTTGAGTGGGGAATCTGAAAGACACGAGACACTGATACAAAACAGACTTATACAGTAGAAGTGTTACTGTTGACATATTCAGGGGTGGACGTAGTGATTATGGGGGCTGGATGATCTGCGCCATCACCCTTTTCAATCGATCCTTGCTGTGGATTTTTTTTTTACTATTTGGGGCTGAGTAAAGTATACATGTAAGGGCTCATCTTCCTCCTTATCACTGTTTCAAAAACTGTTTGTCTTTCAGCATCAGCTGACATGGAAACACATTCATCATCAAGGTTACATCATGAGGTGCAGCTTAAGTTCACTTCATTAGAGCTTGATCACACTAAAGGAGGAGCAATACTACAGCCAGCAGGTTATTATTTGATGAAATCATTTTCAGCACATCTGTTCCTCTTTAGCACTTTTGTTTTGCTTTTTTACAGAAGTGCAGTGGCAAGAAAAATCAAGAAAAAGAGAGGTGTTGAAAGGTTTCTTTCAAAGTGATTGTTCTTTATATTATCTGATTTTAGGAGTGTCAAGCTTTGGCTAAACAGATTCAGTTTAACTTACAGTTCACTTACCACTTCAATTAGAGATTGATTTTTCTATTTTGAAAAGATTCAGTTCAATTTAATTTTGTAAACCATGATTTGAGCCAAGAATTCAACATTTAAACATTTATATCCATTAAAAGAGGCTGTACAAAGGTGGTCTTCATCATGCTTCATCCTATATTTTATTAGTTTAGCAGAAGGCTGTTTGGTGAAGTGCCTTACTGCAGGGAGCAAGGCGAGGATGAGATGTTAAAAAAAAAGACAAAGGGGTTGTTGCAGCTGTGACTCAGTGATGGTGCTTTACAAAACGTACAAGCACAGTAGTTGTCAAACACCCTGTTGTTCAAGCCAAGATTTCACAACAATGTTTCATAAACTATTTTCCTTGGAATCTTTAAGTAGTTTCCTCAGTTATGATTTTCTGTGTGTGTGTGTGTGTGTGTGTGTGTGTGTGTGTGTGTGTGTGTGTGTGTGTGTGTGTGTGTGTGTGTGTGTGTGTGTGTGTGTGTGTGATTCAAAGGCTTCAAAGATAAGCCTAACCAAAGCCCCTGCTGTTATTGCATGTTTCACCTTGACAGTTTTGCACAAAATCTGCGGTAACAAAAGTCTCTGTATGTCCAATTTAAAAAGGTTTGACCCATTTGCTTCACTGTCGAGTATTAAAGTGGAACATTATACTATCTACTGAGTAGCACATTGAAATTTAGTATGTGTAAAATGGGAATGAGAATTTAATCAGCAACCAGTCAATATCGGAGTCCAGGATCCCAATTTCTTTACATAAGGCAACATAAATCATTTTGAAGCTGTACTGAAAGCAAAGTGAGTTGTAGATAATTGCACTGTGTCGCAGCTTGGCTGAAAGCCCTGGAAACCTTCTGATTGTCTCTGGGCTCAGAAGGGCCTGGCTTGACTGACCCACAGAGAAACAGAAAGAATGAGAGAGAGAGAGAGAGAGAGAGAGAGACAGAGAGAGAGAGAGAGAAAGGGACACAAAGAATGAGACAAAAGCAGACAGAGATGACATGTGTCTAAATGATGAGTTATGTAATTCTCTGTTCAGAGTTCACACACTGATCACAAGACAGGCCTGACAACTGTGAGGAAACAGTCAGGGCACGAAGGCTCTGACCCCTGCACTCCTCACTTTTGGCGGCTTGTAATGTTGCTGATCTGGGGAGTAAAGCTTTTTCCAATGTTATGGTCATTTCAGTTGTTCTGGCTGAGCACATAAGCTAAAATTTAGAAATACCAACATAAAATGAGAGACACCAAGACACAGAGCTGGCCACTGTCCTGTCCCTTCATCGTCAGCCCCCTACTTTTCTGTAATTCTCTGTGACTGAATTGTGCAAGGAGGACCACCCACTGAGGTTTGTCACGTTTGATTTGTTCTGCTTGGGGTGAACAGTAAACTACATTCCGGGTAAGAACATGATATGAATGGACCGTATAAGCTGCTAATGCACAGTAGATTAAATACTGAGCATATATAGGCCGCAATATATTCTTTAAGCATGCAGTGTACTCATTCCCATTCACAGTTAAACAGTGCAACGAATTAGAATGTTTTTTCCTTTACTATTTTGATAAAATTTAATGCAAACCTGCCATATTTGACAAGGGTTCACTTTTGCTTGTTTTATGAACCATGACCGATTTTTGAAAAATACATTTTATTTCAGAGAAGCAAATTCAACTTAAGATTGATGCCACTTGAAAAACACCATTAGCTTAGATGTCATTAAATTGTTTCTTTCAGCACTCTTGGTTCACAACAATCTAGAGGCAAACCACTGAGTGCAACACTTAAGCAGAAACTTGACCTAGACCTTCCACATTGTGGAAAAGAAATGTAGGCACAGATTTGAAAGAATAAAACCAGAGCAGACACATGACAGCCAAATGTGGACATGCACCGATGTCATCTCATAAAACCCAGTTTTCAGAATCAGATTTCAAAAATCTGTGTTTCCCCTGTATTCATTTGGCAGTGATGCACCACCACAGCAAGGATATTAGCACTTATGCAAGAGAAAATGTGAAATCAAAATAAGCATTGTACTTGGATCTTGGTACTATCAAAAACTAAAAACAGTATAGTACAGTATTTTAGAGGTAATCATTATATTATAATTAAAAACATTTTTAGAACCTAGATCCTAAAGGTTGGGAGATATGGCCTAAAAGTAAAATCTCTGATTTTTTCACATCAAAATCGATTTACGAATTTTAATCTATTTTTTCCTTTTTAAAAACAAAATACAAAAGCTAAAGAATTTATTCAAAACAAGTTTTGCATTTATTTTAGCAAGAAAATTAAGTAATTCCAGTTTTCCTTTTTGATAAAATACACTGTCAAACTCATGTAGGGCTGCATGGTTTGACTGAACCACAGGTCTGTTGTAGTGGAATAAAATGACACCCACTCCAGCTCTCTAGTGATCTCTTTACATGTACACTTATATAAATGAGGCAGGGCAACTTCACTAAAATACTTGTGGCTTAGTTGCACATACCTGGGGTTTCAGCATGCGGATAAACCCCAGCTTTTCCACATGGGCACCATATCTTTAGCGATATGAAATGCAACTGCATCCGTAAAAGCTTTCCACTGGGCCTCTTTCTTGTCATACGGGATACAATGGGAAATTGATTTCGCTAATGTCGTCTGCTTTTCAGCAGCTGTTTGTGGGCTGCTGCAGTCTTGTGCATCTCATTGTGAACAACATTTCTACCACTCCGCTACCTGTCTCTGTTTGAGATGTTGAAATGAATTGGCCATGCTGCTGGCTATCGTTGCAACAGCCATTAAACAAACTTTGCAGGAGACTATGGTTTCTTCGAGGTCTGACGCTGCAAAACCGAACCTGATCCAAATTACTGATGAGGGCGTGCCTTTTTGGGTACAAATTGTTCTGTTTGCTGCCATGTTGTGTGTGTGTGTGTGTGTATCTGTGGTAAATAAACACGGGGGGAGGGTGAAGCCCACTGAGCCCACTATGAACTACAGTAGCCCAAGGGAAGCAGCGGCAGAGGAAGTTAAAGAGAAAACCAAATATCATTTTAAAGAAATCATCCTAAACCACAAATTTGAATTAATTCATGAAATCGATTTATTACCCAGCCCTACTAGAACTTCAACTTGAATTATAATTGGTAGGCCCAAACAGCTGGGGGACAGTTACTGCCCAAAAGCGCCACAGCTACACAAAAAAATCACAGGGGAAACACAGCAAAAAATGTTTTTAAATTAAAAATGTAAACACAGCCCATCATAGCCAAGCCTTCAGCACCCCAACACACCTTAACATCTTCTCGACACTTGCTGCACAACACACCACCACAGCCTTCTCAGTAAAGCTCAGCTGAGATGGTCATTTGAATAATGATTCTAAATACTAACCATTCTGTCAGACCATGTATATTTTACAGTCTAATGAATATCAGACAATACTCTGATGCAATAATAGTAGGTTAGAAATCTGAGGAATGTGATATGCCTACCCTTCTGAAATTAAGATTGAGGATGGATAATTGTGCCACAGACAGAAATCTCCGCAGCCGACACCTTCAAACTAAAACGCCTTTCATTTGTGTGTGTGGCCAAATATAGGCACAGAATCTAGTGGGGGAAAACTATTTGACATGCAGCCAGCATCTCCAGTAGTTAGTAGTTTCTAGGCACCGGGCAATTAGAGGAGATAGTGCTGCTGGTATCTGCTGCTGAATCTGAAGGAGGACGCATTCCAATATCAATAGCCTGAGAGGCAAGCAACACCTGAACCTATGGGACAATAAAAACAGTAGATACCCTGCAAGAAAAATACTTAAAGCATCGCTTCAGCCACTCATACTATTCTCTACCAACAGGCATTTTGATTTTCACTGAGCATTTTCAGGTTTTTCATATTACCATTAATAGACTGAAATAGAAAAATGTCAAAACAGATTTAAATGACAGCTGTTTGTGCGAGCTAGAAAGAATGCAACAAACACTTGCACCACAGAGAGATAACATCAAAGAAACCTGAAGGGACTGAAATGAATATCCAAGGCAATCAATTAGTTAGCACAACCTTTTCTTTCAATTGCTGACCAGTTATAAAGCTGGGAAATTCTAATCTAACACCATTTCTCCCAATGTGCTTCAGCAGGGGCCTTAAAAGAAGAGAATAAACTTTGTATCAAACTGGAGTGAGGCAAGAGACTTACAATACAAATTTGTTGATTGGTAAATCGCTGACTTTAGTTGAAGTGACAAATGTTTTCACTGTTGAGTGGTACGTTTCCAGAGGCTATGCAATGAACATGCATTGATTACGAGACATAGTACTCTGTCTTGGATTTTGTGACATCTAATCAGATACTACCGAGTAATTAGGACTTTCTTTTCCTTACAAACTCTCATAGGGGACTGTGGGTGTTAGAGGAAGTATACACCATTTATGAGCTCTGTTCAAGGCAACACTTAAACAGGATGGACAAAACATTACCTGTCATATCTGTGACTTTCCATTCCAGTATCTTCATCTTGGCTTCATTTTGGAGCCTGTAAATACAAAGAGTAGAAAAAAAATATAACACACATAATCAAGATCGGACTATTTTTAAAACACACGTCAGCCTTCATAGCTCTCAATCTGGATCACAGCTATGGAACAGACTGTAGAGGATTGTCCTAAGACAAGAAAAAGAAGAGTCATAAACCCCCAAAGAAAGATTATTTTCCTGGCTGCTCACTAATTAGAGCCAAAGGATGGAATGTAACACACAGCTCCACAGTCCGCTAAAATATGTAGAGCTATTTATTGCAGCATGAGAGTGGGAGAACAACTGCATCTTACAAATCGCTGTGGAGACGGCAGGAAGAAAATCTTTTCAGGGGATTAAAATCAGCGCAACTTATTTTCATTTTCCTCTTTGTTACCCCGTCACATTGGTTACTTCTCCGAAGGGGGAGTGGGTGTTGAGAGATGTCTTTGGATAATCCTACAAATATGCGGGCTGTTTCCTCAGATTTGTGAGAGGGATCACATTAATATTCTTACAAGCTTACTGTTTGTCCAACATTATTAGACATCATCATCTTTATTAACTATTACTGGAAGCAGGAGGCAGTCATGAAAAACACAGAGCATATTTTCTACACACTGTGCTGTAGCCTGAAGTCACTGCACTGGATACTGAGCGTGACATTCTTAGAGCAGCTAGTCCACTGACCAGGGTCATACTATAATGCCTCTACCCCTCCCCAAATCTCAGCCTACACCCCTGCCCGCCCCCACGGTCTTCAACATCCGACTCACAGTAGCAAAGAAACCATTAACAGTAATGAGAATCGATGGGGGTGTTAAAAGTATTGGCAGTCCAGCCCAGAAGCTGCTCTCCGTGCTGTCTTTATTAGTCTGGAAAACAAGAGCTGGTCTCCAGCTCGCCAGCTCTAAATAGGATTGCATTGATCAGAAGGTCAGGGCAGGTTGCATTCGGCTCTTTAATTGTCTGTGTCACTCCTCATTCTCTCTCCAACAGCTGTCAATTATCTCCCAGGTAAGCTAGGGCCAGCATCACTCATGGTAGCTCACAACCTGGGTGAGGCTGAGGCATGAGCAGAATACAGCTGACACAGGAGGCATGAAACAACAACGCTGAACATATTCTCCAATCAAACTCCCCCTCCTTGAACAAATATACAAATATCAAAATTCATCAGAAAAGAAGACATTTGCCTAATCAGAATAGAAGCAGAATAGAAGCAGACGTACCATAAATCCTAAATGACCTATGTCTAATTATCACCTCATGCCAACTGTACTTTTCCATTTTTTTTTTTTAAATCAGCCAGCACTTTACAACCTTTTCCCCTGCATCAAACAAGTGCAAATTCTGTACAGACCCATGGTGCCTTTGAGCCGATGCCATATAGACTGACTCAATTAGCAGTTTGTTTAATGAGTCATCTGGGTGCCTGGCTTATAGTATCATCTAACATTAGCAACTGCAAAGTCAGGAAACACAGCTTAAACAGCATATTACATGTCCTGTATAGAAGGTCTGGCCGTACAGTGTGACACCTTAAAAAAATGCCACAGACTGTTTCATCTGACTGACAGACAGACAGACAGACAGACAGACAGACAGACAGACAGACAGAAAGGCAGATACACAGACATTTGGCCAGGACTGTGGCCAGTGAGACCCTGACTTGGGCTAGATGACTGCAGCCCACTGCCCAAAAGATCTACCTTCCAACTGTATTTGCCCTGATGGGAAACTGGCTCTGCAATTAAGAATTCAAAGTATTCAAAGCAATATTGGAAAAAATTAAAAAAATCCTTAGACTGAAAGGCACAACAATAGTTTCACACCAATTCAAGGTGTTAATAAATAATAACAAATTCCCAAGCGTCTCAAAGCAGTGTGGAGTGGACTGACAGTAATGAAGTAACAAGCCAAAGGCTGCTTATTTTGGTGTAGCATCAGCCTCGCAAGGTTGAAAATGATAAATCAATCCAGTGCTGTTTGTCACACAGTCAGCGCCCAGAGCCAGCAAGAGTCAACAGCATGCCTCCATGTGTGTTAGTAAAATGGCTAGCTGACAGCCCATCATTAGGTTTAATTAATGTACAGGTGAAAGTAAGTAACACAAACTTACCAGGCACATAAATTTCTCCTGCTTAAGTTTGTTTTTT
This sequence comes from Myripristis jacobus, assembly GCA_900302555.1. NCBI lineage: Eukaryota > Metazoa > Chordata > Actinopteri > Holocentriformes > Holocentridae > Myripristis > Myripristis jacobus. The sequence goes on along the minus strand of OMLB01043320.1, from coordinate 55,406 downwards.
ACATGTTACCGCTGGTTACAATTCCAGAAAAGCTTTTATCAGTTAGTTATGATGCTCATTTATGAATATAATACTGCAGCCTACCTAACACAAGGTAAAGTTTTTCCAGATGTCATAAAATCAATTTCACATTTATTCATACTGCTGTATAATATGGACTGTAAGTATCATATTTTTAGAATGATAAATGACTGACATTAATGAAAACATGTCTTTGTTTTTGCCAACTGGGCTGACAAAAACATTGACTATACTGTACTTGGGGCAGGCAGGCCTCTCACTTAGTTGCTCAACCAGCCAAGTGGAAACATTTTTAATATGTTAGTCTATATGTCTCTGGTTCACACCCGCTCTGAGGGAGGAAAACCAGTCAAATCCTTTCGCACGTTAATCCAGATGTCTGGCTGCTTCAGACTCAGAACTCTGTCAGAGTTGTATCCTAGCTTTAGAGTTGGAACTGCTTCAAATGTCTTGGCAGCTAATCAGCCTCTATCTTTCATCAAACAGATACTCTGACAGGGCTAAGCCTATCTTTACAAAACCTCCTAGGCTAAGAATTTGTTTCAGCTCTACAGTCATTCTAAGTTTTGGTGTTTGAAAAATGACTGGGAAAAATCAAATAAACAACTCTGAAACAAGAAAATAGACCTGAGTTCAGTGTGTGGAATAGCTCAGGCTACCAGACCTGCTGCAAACTTAAAAAAAAAACAAAAAACGTCAAAACAGCTGAATGGTGCATTAAAATAAAAGCATGCTATCTAAACAATAAAATCTTTTAGGGGATAAAAATATACCTAACAAACAAATCACAGAAAACCTAGGACACCAGGGCTGGCAAATCTACTCCAGCTTTCCAAAAGATTTTCCCATTAGCTTGAAATATGTTGAATCCATGTCGCTTACACTTGACATGAAAAACCAGGGTACAGTATGCAGCAAGTAAGTGTTGCTACCCCCTTTGTCCATTCATATCAAAGTCATGATTGCTAATCACAACTGAAGGTTCAGTTCAGCTAACTAACTAATTAGAATCCATTATCAACACTGACCAGTGTAAAGTGTGACATTTACGTTTACCATTGAAAAACGTGAGATTCCTGAGTTATTACAGTCAACCTGGCTAGCAAGCTGAAAGCACTAAAACCATCCTCAGATAAGCAGGTAATCAGTTTAAAACAAAACACAAGCACAGCTCACATTGTTTTTCAGCAGATGAATTTGAAAAGTCATGCCAGTCTAAAAATTTTACCATGCTGGGCGTGGTGAATGCTGCACTGGATTAGCATGATACACAGCACAGCAGCCTACTCATCACCTTCAGTGTGACAGGCTGCCACTGCAGAGCAGTTTTCAAACTTACTGAGGTATGAAAGTCATTTACTTCACACTTTTCTCATACTTCATCTAAAGATCAGCGCCGAAAAAGACCTGCTGAAAAGATTTACTGTAAAGCGTGGGCAAGCCATGCTTTCAGCTGTCAGCCAAGTGGTCTAACTGATCGACCCACGGGAGTGCTAGTAGAGGATAATGATTTGGACTTGGCTGGTTATACCAATTTCAAGGGTAATTCTGTTGACTTCTTGAAAAGTAGACAATATGGCAAGTCAGTGTTCAGGACTAATGGTAGCATCTTACAAAGCTGTGGCTTACACGCTGGCATGACTACAGTGAGCACATCTCTATCTTACGTGTGTGGTACAATGAATTTTTCATTCATTTTCTGTCTCTGCATGCTATACATGTGAAGAACTTAAGTGTACGGGTGAGTCCGTTGCCCTATTTTTTTTAAGTCTCCGGAGTATCCAGACTGTATGCTCCAATACTGTCATTTCAGCGAGAATATTCTAGTCTTGGGAGGGTAGGAGATGGTTAAACTTCTGTTATAGAATTATTTTTAACAACTGTTTTGAGTGAAGTGGAACAGAAGCTTGACAACACAGAACCTGCAGAGAGGAGGTGAACGTAATAGTTAGCATGCCAACTAAATTTCTTCATCTGCGTGATGTGTCATACTGTAATTTGGACTGACGTTGTGGCACAGGATTCAAATGAAAAACTGTTACCTAGAGTTGAAAATACTTTCCATTGTTCGTACATTACCCAGACAAAGTCAAACAAATTCATTTAACTTTCCTTAACTTTTCCTTTTAACTATTCCTTTTTCATTCTGAATTTTCAGGAGTGGGAATTAATACAGCATAGAGAAGTTTTGCCATGTCGGCTTCACTTTTATCATCTTTCCTGGAGATTTAATTACCCTAAGCAGAGCTATCTGTATTCATCTGAAAAGCACCTGGGTCGTTCCAGATTCAGAGCAGCCATACATTAGTTAGCATCAATCCATCTCCTAATGTGAAGACCTCTATAAGAACCAGTGAAAGGAAAAATAAAAGCGTATTTCATTTCTCTGTTGTCAGGTTTCGACGATACTGAGCAGAGGACTGAACCGCATTTGTTTAGTGACTGGCTGGGATAGCACTTTCTCACCGCCTGCCTCCTCTGTCATCTTCCGCACTCCCTTGAGGGTCAATAAAACATACTATAATGAGAAATGTCACCGATCCTCACCCTAAAAGGCACAAAAACAATTTTGCTCAGAACCTGTGAAATGTTCTCAACATGATGCCATCTGCCAAGCTATGTATAGCAAGGTGGCCTCGGGCAGTAAAGTGTAGTCTAGCAGATTTGGTGAATGAAGCTGAAATCGCATTGATGCAGTTTTTAGGCAAGGATCACCAAAACAGCGAGGAAGCAGGACTAAATTCAAACCAACAAACAAACAATAAAAACGCTGGCATAAAATACCAAATGGATGAACAGGCAAATGGTCGGTGAGGATTCTTAGTAAAGGCCCACTCACGTTTGCAAAATCAAAGCAATAATCCACTGATGACAACATTTACATGCATATCGACACTGTGAGACTAATCACCTTAAGGCCTGATTTTTCTGATAACCTGAATTACATGTTTTATTGATTTATCAATCTGTAGGTCAGGATTATAGCATCAAGTGACCTCTGAAATGTGCAGTTAAGCCAAAAAAAAGGAAGAAATTTGGCTAAGGCCTTTGCACATCCCAATAAATCAAAAGACTGAGCATTAATCTGTGCGTGTTAATGGAGTAATGCTTTCTCTGATTACGACCTTACTCCAATAAAGCTAATCGACTAAGGTCCTCAAATGACAGTTTTAATAATCGTTGTATTGCCTTAATCTGGTTAAGATTGGTCTGCATGCAAATGTGCTCACTGTCAAAGGAGCAGTAGCAATAGAGAGATACAGAAGTCCTACCCTGTCGTAGATGTCACAGCCAAACCTAATTCCTGACAAAAATTATTGGGGTCCTTGTGAACTGAAATTGTATAAAATTAGTGTGTGCATATGCATGTGATTGTTAATTAATTTGAAGTAATTTCTCAAAACATCAGTGGTGAAGTTAATCATATTTTTCAAAATGATTTATTAAATAAAAATGTTCATCTGTTGATCACATACTAACAGTAGTATCAGTTGCTTTATTTACATAAGAGTGTGTGTGGTCCATTTAATTAGGCCTAGTCTTTTACAGAATGATTTTTTTCAAATGAGATTTTTGAAATGTAATTAAAAAATTCTCAAATAACTAAACTGATGCCAGTGAAAAAGAATGAAAGAATACTGTGGAAAATTGCTTCCTTGTTCTTTACAAGGAATATATCAACAAGGAGGGGACAATATGTTGTAGTGAAAGCATTCAAAATTTGCACTGGTTCCAGACTTTGGTGCCACATCACAGAAGTCAGTGGGACGGTTATATATATGAATGAAGGAATGAATGAATGAATGAATAAAAACACTGCAATTAATTTTACAAATTTCCAATTGCAATACGATTCACAATTTTAGTAGGAATGATCATTTTTACCATCTAATTCTCATTTTCATTGAGAAAATTGTGATTTTTTTTCTGTGGTCTATACCAAACAAATATGTTTTCTTAGAGCTGGACGATACAATTTGTAGGTAAGAGCATCTCTGTAGTGCTACAACAAAGCACTACACATCTGCCATCTGAACTTTGACAGGGCACACATTTGACAACATGACAAAACATACTTTGCATAACGCAAACTAGTGTTTTTACCAGTGTGTGCATTAGTTGTCCTTGTTACTGGTCTGAAAACATCAGGAGTCTGAGAAGCAGCTGCATAAAGCCTAGCATGGAGCTCAGCTCTAGCAAAGCAATGCTAATGTCAGCCACCATGTTTAAAATGTATATTCAATATATCAAATATGAGCTCATTAGCAATTTAGACAAATTCGGCTACTCTTAATGCCAACACCTGACTGGGACACTAACATGTTAAATAAGGCTTAACAGAGAGTCAGCATATCCTTTTCAAACAATGACAACCTCACTGAATTTTTCCGCATTTAGCACTACTCAATGACATATTGTCCATTCATTCTTTATGTATTCCATGTTTCTTTACAGACAGACTCTGATTACTTGCACTTTAATCAATGCTACTGTACTGTAACTATATCATTTAAAAGTATGCTAAATTCTTGGGATTAACTGATTGGATTTTATCCCATAAGCCTATAGCTATCCAAACTTTTTCATATCATGAAAGCCCCTAAATTTGTATAAGATCATGGACCCTATTTAAAAAGATGAAAGATCTTCCCGAAAGAACCAAGAGGCAGAGAAGAAGAAACAGAATTCTGCTGTTATATTTGGCTGGATACAGAATTATATAACTGTGAAATAAAAAAAAAAACAAAAAAAAAAAACTTATTTTTCTGGGAATTCCCTGGAATTCCCTAAAGGACCCCTGGGGGTCCCAATGCCCCATTTTGTGAACCACTGGCCCACAGAAATTTTTAATGAGATGAAATACAGATAATGAGCAAGGAGTCAAGAAGCTGAGCTCAGCAAACATATATGCTTATTGATTCCCATGAATTCTGTAACACTGTGGGTTTTAAACTGTAGCCTAAAAAGAAACTTTCAGGATCTCTTGATAGGTTTGTGATGGATTTGATATGTGGTATGAAAAACATTATCATTTGTGCTACATGGAAGAACTCTGGTTTGAAGTCTGTGAATTACATATGAATTCAGAAGGAGGGTTGTTTTTTTTATATATAAAACAATGTCTCAGATACTGTAATATTATGCACTGATGATCAAGGACATGACACTTTATATGAAGGCTGTGAAGGCAGGAACACTTATCACAGCAATTTCAAGTGATAAAAATATTGACCATATGGTGAGAGTGGGTGTTATGGTAAAGCATGTTTTTGAACACAATTCATAGATGAGAGTAATCTTGGGATTGATCAAGTAAATAGCAGACATGCAAGTATTTCTCCTTTGTGTCCACAAATGTGGTATGGAGGAGGGCTTATTTTACATATACATCTATGAGCAAGAGATTCATAAATAAGCCCACTGCTTGGCAACAGGAGACTTTAGCAGAAAGGAGAATAGTCCATCACCACAGAGGTATGTCAGTGCTAAGAAAACATGCACATGCAAGTACGCAATTGGCTCAATGCACCTCTGTGGGTCAATGTCAGCCCTTTTTTTCTCCCAGAGTATTACAATCACAGAGAGATATTTTTTCCAAAATAAGTGACGTCCTATATAAACTGAGATGCTGACATAGTTTCCTGAGTTAAGTACCTCTCAATCAAAACATGATTAAGTGGAAGAGGAATTGATTTCTGAGCTTGTGAAGTCCTGGTACAATGAAGCACTGCACAAAGCGCCAGTCAGCATTGTTAATCTCCTCTGACAGTACAACCTCACATTATGAACAGGCTGACCTAATCCCAGAGTAGAAAGCTAAACTAAATTTGCATGCAAAGGGGAACCAGCTTTTTACTTCAAATGTAAGCCTCTTGCATTTTCATTCAAGCTTTGTCGTATTCCATCTAGCCAGGGTCACCTTACTTCATACCCAAAATAAACTAAACTGACAGATCTGAAATATAGTGCAAACAAATGCACTTTTAAGAAAGAAATGATCGCTTGAGCAATTTACTAGAGGAGAATATTGCACAAAACCATGAGTTGTATTTGAAATTGAGATTGGAGGGGGCTTCTACCCGAGCTCTATAATCCACTCATGATTCACTACTCTCAAAATTGACCAGTACAATCAGTAAAAGAAAGAAAGAAAGAAAGAAAGAAAGAAGAACAAACTGGGATTGTACAGACTGAGGTATAGAGGAAGAAAGCCTGTTCCACTTTGGTTGGAGTGTAAGCTAATTACTGCACATTAGCAGAACCAGCATTTATTTATTGCCATATAAATTATAGCCACTCAATTGTGTCCCAGCTCAATTACTACAATGAAATAGACAACAAAGTTTCCATCCTGCTGCACAGTTAGGGCTGCAGGATGTAAGACGATACTAGGCCATCTACTTTGTGATAGATGGACAATACCCCAGCAACTGTAGCACTGATGTCCACAAATGTCCATGTCCCCGTCCTGTGCTGTCAATAAGTCAAGAGCAAATGCATCAGCCGAGCAGTAGATTAGGTGACACTGACATGGACGCAAGTCGTATTTGTGCAAAGCAAGGTCATGGAAATACCAGCATGCTGGATCAATCAGACAGATTAATGAAGCACAACTTGCTGACATGACGGATATAGACACCTCTATTACATCCAGGTCCTGCAGTCATCAACCTTGCTCAGCTCCATTCAGACTCAAGTACAGTGAGACAGCTAAATTGTTAGATTGAGACCCAATCCTTCACATGATAATCAGACGATCTCTCACATATTTGAAGCGCAGCTCTCCTTTGAAATATTAAACTCCAAAAAGTCTCTGATTTAATTATCGTTTTGGTGTCTGGTAATAATCTTGGCTTCTGAGCTAAAAAGATCTGTTCAGTGTTTGGTGGGTAATAAAAATCTAAGAATACCTTCTTAGCAGAAGCTCATGCATATTTTGAGCTGTAAAGACGTCATCTTTTGATTAGACCTAAAATTATATTTGATCTCGGCAATGTTTCATTCAGAATGAGAGATGAACTAGTTATCCCTTCACTCATCCTGAACTGAGGACTTCTGTTCAGTCAACTTCCTTTACTTCAAACCGTGCAGGGAGATTCTACAAAGTCTAAGATGAAATACGATTTCAAAAACTCAAATGCAACCTCTGCTTTACTGATAGGAAAACTACAATTTGCAGCATAAAATCGTTGAGTGAACTGGTTTAGAACACAGTTCCGGCATCCCAATGCACAGGTGAGTGAGGCAGTCTCACTGAGAAATGCTTAAAGCAACCCAGATATCCTCATTTTTTCCTGCCCAGATTATGGCTATATTTCTGACAACAGGGGCTCAGAGTGGGCCAGAACAAAAGCCATCCTGAGTTTTTAATCAATGGGAGGATTAACCTTTGCTATCAGTGGTGCCTGTGATAACAAAATGAGGAGTCAAGATTCGGGATTATAGCTATGAAGACACGCTTTAGCTCATTATTGGACTTAGATCTTTAGACCTGTATGACACTCCATATATCACTGGCATTAGGTTGCCATTAATGACTCAGTAATCCTTCAAATCTCTCAAAAGAAATGCACCTCATCATAAGTGTCTCTGCAGATGAATGTCTTTGCAGAGGCTTCTTGGGTAATCATCCCACATATTTTTAGAGGTGAGCTCTCCAGTTTCGTGTCCTCATCAAAGGCCGGTCTTCCAGGCATTTAAAGCAGTGACACAATGATAAGTCTTATTATTCCAATACCGCTCACACAGCACTCTTATTACCGTCACTCTGCTTAGAGAAAACCAGGGATTCTTGAATGTAAAAAGCCAAGCAGATATATTAGACTGAAGAATCCTTTTCTGCAAACAATTTATTCTGTAACCCCATGTGAGTTCATTTGCACTATATTACTTTGGCACAGAACTGTACAATTTTCTATGCTGTTGATGGGGAGGAAGCAACTGAAATGATCAAAACAGTAAATCTTAAGCATTGTTGAGCAGTGTAATAATTCGTTTAAAAAAAACTGCCAAAGTACCTTCAGTCCTTTCTGAAGTCTGATCTGATGCACAGATACTTGTTTGACACAACTAAGCATAACTTACAGTCAAGCAAACTAAGCTATAATGAAATTATATTAATAGTATTGCTAGTAATGACAATATAAAATAATAAATAATGAACAAATAAATGATAAATATAAAAATAAATAATTAGAAATAATAAAGTTCCATAGTGTGGAAGTTTATTATCATACACTCTTTCCATATGATAATGTTTAACATACAAATCTCTCACTCAGGCAGCTAACCAATAGTGTAGACAGCTGGTTTCTTTATCACTACAATAATAAAAGGAGGAATCATATTTATGTTGGAATTTCAAAGACAGCAATGAATTAGGTGATAACATTCTCCTGCAGATGTTCAACAAAGGTTTGATGTACAAAAAAACTATTCTTGTGGAAATAAGGACAAGTGAATAATGGCAAATGGCAATAAAAATGCCAATAAATGTCAAGTAGGTTGCATTGTGCAAACACAATGTAGCTTCTTAAAGATGCAGCACCAAGCTTATGAAATAGTCGCATATTACATATGCTATCGATCAAGCCTATTAATGCGTGTCACTCATCAGTATGGAATCTGATGACAAGGGTGGGACTGAGAGGCCACCTGAGGAAAACAGCTGTTCGTAGGCTGGGTGAAGCGGCTGAGAGAGCCTCCTGCTGGCTCTGGTTTAAGAGGGAAGATACTAGCTGGAGGCCTGGAGGAGAGGGGCAGTGGCCTGGCCAAGCACTGCTGACCCACCAACTGGAGAGTGTTGTGGATAAGGGTCGAAACACTCAAGAGGTTGGGGACCACCTGATGACCTCTCCTCCAGGCCAAGGCTTCACTCATTAGAAATGGATTAGTAGAAGCATCTTGGATGTATTACAAATCCAAAATCAAAAATCCAAAATCATGCGTGTCACTGGCATTGTTAGTATTGAGTGATATGCAGCACTGCGACAATGATAACTAACAAGCATTTGACATTCTTAGTTTGGGCATTATTACAACATTATACTAGGATATAGCTGACTTTTAATGTGCGCTACTGTATCCAAAACATGGATTTACCCCTCAGCCCAATTTCTGCAACCTTTGATTTGGTCCTTCATGGCTAATTTGGCCTCCAGCTCTACTCATAATTTGGTTGTAAATTTTTCAATTTTTGGGCCAGTGCCTTGACCAGATGATTTTATCTACTCCAAATTCTGGAGCTACCCACCCCAACTATGACATCAATTAATTATATCTACCATGCACATAAAGCACACTGTTTATGCTGACAGAATGCACATGCATTCCTGTGATAATCATCATTGTTTACAAAATGCAAAACCGTCTCTGCATTTGAATATAGACTTAATGTCACTAAAAATTCATGCAGTGCAATATATGACAGTGGTCTCTAATATGCGTGTAATCTGATTAGCCTGTAAAGACGTAAAGCACTCACATTAAAAGAAA
>OMLB01043320.1:26118-45870 GCA_900302555.1 Myripristis jacobus | reverse complement strand
CACTCACATTAAAAAAAAAAAAAAAAAAAAAAAAAAAGAAAAAAAATCGTATCACTCAATTCTGAAAAGCTGAATTCATTTGTTGCAGCCCTTGTCCAGCACAGCCTAATCAATACTGAGGTCCTCAGATGTGAGTTGACCGATCTGACCAATCGATAACAGCCATAAGACAGAAAATAAACCTTTCAAGTGCATGCAGGTGTACTTTATCCATTTGCAGCAGGTCATATCAGCTGCCTCATTTATGATGCTAATGATACAGACAGCCTGCCTTAGCCCCCCGTCTTATACAGCTTCCTAATGAGAAACGAGCGGAGGGGAAGTTTTGAGACCCACATTCAGGCGCATCACCAAGACAGACAGAGAGGCAATACGTCCGCCCACAACAGTTAGTTTATAGTTAATGTAAGTCATATTGTTGAGGCTTGTAAGACCAGGCAATGTCGGTATGAGGGGCTGTAATGACTGTAAGGTTTCTACTCCAAAACTCGGCACTACACCCGCCATTAGCTGTCATATACTGTCAGTTCAAAAACCGAACATAAAGTGGGTTTGGCATGTTCAGACCGTAGAAAGTGAATTTTAGTAGTTTTGACGTAAAGGTAACAAGCTAATGGTTATCAATGACATCTGTGCTCCTGGGGACGGCTGAAGAAGTAAGACAGCTAACATCACGTTAACGTTATGTATTCGGGCAAAAGCCAGGTAGCCGACATAAGTCATGGCATCAAACAACCAAAAGCTCTGGCTACAAGCTGTTATTTTGTGGTAACTTTTGACGTTTCGTGTCCAGTTACTCGTTAGTTAACTTTCCCTTGCAGCGGCACACACTCAGGCTAACATAAACGAACGTAAACGGTTACGCTTTTAGCCCATAAGGAAGTGAAGTAGGAGGAGAAAACCGCCCAGATGATAAGAACGTGTCGGTAAACAGCGTCTCTCCACTTACTTTCTTGTGTGCTTCTCTGACAGTTTTCCCTGAGTTCCCGGAATAACGTGAAGTTTCTTTCTGCTCCCCTTGTTAGGCGGGTTACTAGGAAAGCGTGTGTGGTTAGCAACAAGACCTGTCAAAACAATGGCGGTGGGAAGTACGGCAAGTCGGAGGAAGTAAACACGTGCTTTTTGTTGACGTGTATATGGCCCTCTATGGGCGAACTGTGGAGGCCTCTTTCAGGCCAGTGCAAAACACAGTGAGGTGTGTTTGCAAGGGCTGCATCATACTACATACAATTAACTTTTAAAAATGGACATCCTACGGTAATTGGAGTCTTTCCTGTTGTTGAAATGCATCTACTTTAGAGCCATGTGGATGTTTGGCAGATAGTGTCATTCTTCAAATGACTGACTGGGCAGATGACAGACTGTTTTGAAGTTCACAATCTGTAAATATGCTTTTGCACACCATTCAGAGGATGTTAAGGGTTTGCGTGGATGTTGTTTTTTTTCTGTTGTGCTGTAAATTGAAAGTATATTGTTGTTTTCTAGATGGGTCAAGGGAGTATTTTTCCATTTCCATCTGTTTTCAGGAATGTAACCAGCAATCGCTGACAATGAAGTGCTTCAAATTATACACCACCTTTACCGTAGGGCTTCAATAGATATTCACTTTTCATATAGCTATGTTCTTGTCCTCATTCTTTTTCCCTTTCCTTTCCTTTTCTTTTTTTAAAACTTGGACATGAAGGGAATTGGATGGCTGTCTTATATGAAATACACAAAATATATCTTTTTTTATAGGTTGTTGGAGTTGGCAGCTTACATCTTTCCTTAGCTTTAACTAGCAGTTTCAAAGACACAGAGGGCTAATTTATGTCTATCAGCTGCATTTTTCAAAAGTCGCTCTTCTCTTTTGGAGCTGTCATTTGTCTCCCTCAGTCATTAAACGGGTTCCCTTTGAGTTGCATTTCAACTTAATACAAGAACATTATAAAAGTGGGCCTGTTGAAGTTGAAAGGACATGAGTTGTCCAATAGTGTCCAATTTCCAGAAGAAACTTCAAAATTACACTAACTGCAGCTCAGTCTGTATTTAAAAATGCTTTCAACACCCATAAACATAGGAGTCTGCACACTGCAAATGTTGCTATTGTGAGTCTAAATACTGGTGGCAACATGACATTTTCAGCTGTCGTGAATTAGCTCAGAGATCAAACGCAGGACTTATCACATTTCTGTGACAAATTTTAGATTCTTCGTGGGAACATGTGGTGTTTACAGACTCCACTTGTCATTGTTTTTTTTTTCCCTTGTCTAGCACCTTGGGCCTGAGTTGTTATAGCCTACTTTTTCTGCATTTGAACAGCACAAACTCTATTCTGCTCATTTTTTTCACCACCCAATATCAGCCTAAGGCCTAATCCTTTTGCAAACCAGAGCATTATCAGAATAAACAATATTAATTTCTCAAAATAGACATTCATCCATTTAGTTATTTTACCTGCTTATTCTTACCCAGGGTCAAGGGAGCCAGTCCCAACATACACTGGATGAAAGGCTGTGATACACTCCTGAGTCAGGCGGCCAGTCCATTGCGTGGCTAGACAGATAGTCAGACTCACCACTATGGACAATTTAGAGTTTCCAGTCCACCTGGTTGGCATATGTTTTGAATGTGGGAGAATACCACAGCACCCAGAGGAAACCTACATTAACATGGAGAAAGCATGCAAACTGTACCCCCCTCAAAAAAAGGTTTGGGGCTAGGAAAATGAAGCCAGTACCTTCTTGCTGTGAGGTATCAGTGCCTGCCAGTAAGCAACTGTGCTGTCCTACAAGACGGGCTCGACTGTCTCGATTTAATCACACAAAACTGGAGGAATAATGTAGCTCTTGTTTTAAAGCTGTAATGCCTCTCCTGACATATTAAGCATATTATTTTATTTTGTGTGTAATTTCACTTCACTCTCACTTGAATTTCAGGCCATCTCCTACTGTATGGCTTATTGTTACTGTTCTGGTCGCTAAGCTCTTTGAGAGATGCTGGGGCATGAACAAAGCCACTGATATCTAGTGAATTCTCATTACAAGGGGATTATCATATGTGCCAGCACACATTTCACTCCCACATCATTAAGTGTTTTGGACCATTTACAGCCAATTATACCATTGCTAATGCTTTTTGCCTCCCCCCTCCCCCCCAAACACATGATGAAATTTGACATGTCTTGACATCTCATTCATGAATTCATATTCGTTGGTTTGTTTGCAGTAGATTGGACTACTTGGTAATCTCTATTTGTTCTATAGCAGAAGTCTGTATCTTCAGTGTGACTAAGTATCAACACCCATTAAAAATCTCCATGTCACCAGTGTACTCCAGTTGGAGAGAAGGAAGTGGTACAGGATAAATACAGATCTGAGAGATCTATCAACATGTAATGAGCCATTAATATTCCCAAATGAGTGATAATCCCAATTAACATGTATGTCTCAGCAGGGAAGATGTACTGTTACCTGGTTCACAGCAGGTTGGTCCAATTAAATTTTCACTGCACGGTCTCCACTTCACATTTACTGGGGATCTAGCAGAATGATTATCACAGTGAAAGCTTGAAGTTCAATTACATGAATATAGCGTGTGTTGGTGTTGGATGCTTAGTGAGTTAAACAACCCTGCATTCTACCTGCCATTTTGCATGACTCAACCCAACCTTCCCTCGAGGGTGTAGCCATATGTTCCCGTGTGCCAGAGGCAATCTTCTAACCTGATTGTAAAAAATACTGTATAAATGTAAATGTTGACATTGCATCCCACTTTCTTAAGCAGTGGCCCAGCATCCACATCGGCCCTGAGCCTTTTACTGTTGAGTCCTTGCACGGCAAGAGCAGTGATATGTTTTCTTTAGCATCAAGAGGTCTAAATTTATCACACGGGTCCAAAGATGGAAAGGTATAGAACTCGAACTACTTGGATGTATTATGGGCACTGATTTGGGCTAATGATGGATCACTGGCTGCCAGCTTTCAAACATTTGTTAAAGTGATTTCTCTGTCAGCTACAGGGTTTTGATGGCCAAACATCCCAGAAGTAACATGAAAAAAAGAGATTACCTCCACAATATAAGTTTCTGTTGACCAGAGAAAACATGTCATTTCTCATCAGCAGTGTATGTGAGAGCATTCAATATCAGCCCTCCTGCAGGCATCCAATCTCCTTGCAAGCTGCTGTCTGTGGTCGCTCTGCCGGGCTGTTCTGCTTTTCTCATTAGTTTCCCTACTCTTGTGCAGCCCAAGTATTTTTGAAGTGCATAGTGTGTGGAATGATGCAAAGCATTCAAGTGTCAAGCCTGCACAAATCTCATCATGTCCACGGTGATTCACATATGGAAAGTTTTGTATCCTAGCAACACCCAATAAAAGATGGGTTGCCTGTGGCCATCAGAACTAAAGAGTCAACAAGACTGCATTTCTACGAGCTGATGAGCAACTGTTTACAAGCAATCAAAGGTTATTTTAATCATTCACACCAGCCCATGGTACATCAGAGAAATAATGGCTTTTCTTGTCTTGAATGAGAACTCAAGTTGGTGTAATCCCCCTTGCCACATGCTTGATGTTTACAGTACATGAGTTTAAACAAAAAGGACCTAATCAGGTATTGGAGCTGGGTGGATGATTGCTGAATTAAACCATCTCACCGTCTTTCACACTTGAGTGTCAGATTCAGGGGCAGTTTTCCTGTTGTGTGTCATTGCATCTGATTGTGCCTTGATTGCTTGTCCCCTTAAAAAGTGCCAGTGAAAATAATTTCAAGGCAAGTCAAGGTGATTGCACAAAACTCAAGATAGAAATGCCATCTCTCTCAGCCTGGAATGTTGAGTGAACTAAATTTATATCTAACTACTTTCTATTACCATTGTGTTTTACACATATTACACTTCATGTAAGATGAGGCAATAACATGTAAATGAAAAAGCCATAAAGAAGCTTGTACCAGCAGGTCTAACAGTATGCACAAGTGAAAGGAGGGAATTATACCTTTGTTATCCAGCCTTTGTGGGCTATGAATAATTACAGCAGTTTTCTGCATTAAGGTTTTGGTTGTTTTTTTTAACATCATCTTAGCCTAGATCACAAAGTGCTGCTGCGGTGTACATAATCATCCCACCCTCTCTAATTGAGATCCAATGGATTTGTCCCTTTTGTCCTAATGAAATTCTGTTGTGAGATATGGACGCATGAAGAAATGAAACGTGAGGGCTGAAAAGCAAACTCTCTCTCTTCTGCTTAACAAGTGAGGAAGCCCTCCATCCAGAGAAAGCTGGACTCATAAATGTTAGATCCTCTGCCTCCCTCATCCCCTTTGGTATGATTTGGAATAAAGTGATCACAGACCAGCTGGGTTGGTAAACATGAGCTTGCTTTGTAGAGTTTTCTGATGTCACGGCTCATGATTTTTGGGCATTAAAATTCTAAAACTTCAAGAACTGTTCTCTTGCTGTTGTTTGAAGCTGCCAGCATGCAAAGTTACAGAGTGTAACTTTTATTCCAAGAATTATATTGTAATGAGGCTGCATGTGTTCCAGTTCCGTTTTTCCCACATTACATATTGCCAATT
Source organism: Myripristis jacobus (assembly GCA_900302555.1). Taxonomy (NCBI): domain Eukaryota; kingdom Metazoa; phylum Chordata; class Actinopteri; order Holocentriformes; family Holocentridae; genus Myripristis; species Myripristis jacobus. Next base: position 40,314 of record OMLB01043320.1, on the reverse strand, counting down.
AATACAAATTATTTGGCTATCGCTGACATTTGCTTTCAAACACCAGTTGTTTAACTTGGAAATACACATAATTTGAGGCAACTTTCAGTTATACAATATCTTGGTTGAGTACCTTCACAGTAATAGAGGCAACAGAAAAGATATGGTTTGGGGATGTATCAAATTTCTGGGTGTCTTGTGTTTATCAAATGATCATCTCTCATGATACATTTCCTTGAATGAAGCCCAGAACATTTCAAAAGCAAGGATAAAAGAAATCAGCTCTAAGAGATCACTGGAAGTAAGTGTCATAATTATTACAGTTCTCTTGACATGAATTGTGTTACTGTATTTAGTTCTGAAAAATGACAAATGACTTCACCCATTTTAATAATAAAAAAAAGCACTGTGAAGAACAAGGGTTATGTAAAGATATAAGCCTATTCGATGTGCTCTGTCTCTATCAAAGAGAATTTTAAGGACTATGACATGAAAGTTAGGACTCTTTCTTTCTGTTTTAAGTTCTCAGTTATCAAATTCTCAGTAGATTTCACATTCGGCTTTGCCCCACAGATTTGACACTCTGGAAGAAGAATGCCGGTTCCGGTGGGATCTTTGGGAACAACAGTGCCACAATTTGCCCCACTGCGTTTGATCATTTTCTGGTGACCAACCAAACCATTAGCAGCACTTATTATGAGGATTATTGTGTAATTGGGTAATTACACAGCAAATCAAGACATATAAACATGTCTGTCTGTATTTGTTATGCACGTATTCCATTCCATTTCAGCCAAGTAATTCATATAATAGGAGATCAAAAAGGTTGAATGATATTAAGCACTCCTTTGTTCACGTCTTACATTCTTACCAGAGAGACACATGTCCAGTCTCTAATCTGCACCCACGAGGGGTACTGGAATTACATATTTCTCCACCATACTGTAGTTAACTCTGGATTAAAATAATTCATAGAATTCTAACAATTATAGACAAATTCAAGAGAGAAAGTAAGTTATAGACTAACACTCACCTGTAAAGCAACAGCAGAGAGGCATTGCTCAGCTAGTTTATACCCTCAAGAGAGAAAAAAAAATGCTCTGACACCACTGATATGGTAATCAATTGCACACACTGTGGGTTGCCTTTTTATGTGGTAAAGGTATTTGTATCTGCAAATGTACACTCAGCATGTTAGGGTTGTTTCTCAGATGAAACGGACTCCAGATAATATTTTATTCTGTTGTATTTGCACATAAAATTGTAGATACATACTTTGTTCTACTGATCTAACATCCATGCCATACTCGTGATGACTATCAATGGATGTCGTTCATAATCTAGTGCTGAGAAAGCAGTAGGAAGAACACATTAGAAAAAAGGGACTGTGCACCAGTGTGAGATGCAAATGATGCAGAGAGATACAATAACATTGTGAAATTGATGATAAGAACAACTCTGTTGTATGGGAAACTCAGAACATAGAATTATAAATCCAACCAGATCCTTAGGCAGTGTGACAAATTGGGGATGACATGCTGATAGTAAGCATGGGAATAGAAGAAATTGAGAGCAGAGAGCTTTTTGAGATGGAACTTCCCCAAATGCCTGGGAGATAAGCCTTTGATGAGGACACCAAAGTTGGGAGCTGGCACCTAGATGCAAAAATGGCAGATCATTACCTATGCAGCCTCCACAGACATTCATCTGTAAGTGGGCTCATGATAAGGTGACATCCATTTGCAGAAGGCCGTCGTTGGAGAAATTTGAGGCATTACTGAGTCATTTTTGGTAATGTTGGTGAAATAATGGATGTCACACAGGTCTGTAGGACTGAGTCCAATAATGAGCTAAAGCATGTTTTCCCAGGTCTAATCCTAAACCCTGGCTACCTGTTCTGCTGTCAGAGTCACCACTGCAAGGGAGATATTAATGCTCCAGTTGATTAAAAGCTCAGGACAGCTTTTATTCTGGTCTGCTTGGGGCTCTTGTTGTGAGACATACAGCAGCACCCAAAATATGAGATCTGGGTTAAGAAGCAATTCAGTGAGAGTGAGCATCTTGAGAAATTTCCCAGCGTAGAGTAAGTCTCCAAATTCAATATCTCCACTAGGAAATGAAACAAATGATCCCATGTTATTGTGTTCTTAAGCCTGAGATATACCGTTAACCTGATTATAGGATAAATAATGTTTTGTTTTGTTTTTGTTACCAAAAGCACAGCCTCTTGGTCTTGTTCTCATTTCTCAAGGCTGTGAGCACAAACTTGACGCATGCAACGTGATGACTGGATATGCAGCGAAATCATCAGTAACAGTTTATCTCTGAGAGCGTAAGAATCAACACAATGCCACTGCTCATATAGTTTCACACCCATCACAGCTCATTTTTAACTCTTTTAGATAGTTTTGAGCAGTCGCTCCAGCACTGCACCAGCTCTATGGGGGAAACAACACTCCAATCAACACTTGCCACCTTCAAATAATTCCCCCTGAAAAAACAACATTTGGAGAATTTGCTGCGCTGAAGCCGTCCATACAGGATAATGCTCCAGGTAAGCAGTTCCTCTCCCATCAAATCACATATTAGAAAATGCGTTCGGTTTTGACAGACATGACAAATGAGATTACATCTTGCTGTATCCCACTCTAGATTAGATTTCTGTGTAGAACAAAAACTGGGAAACTCATTTCTTGGGGTATGTCTCTGTTAATACTTGATTTATAGTACTGACATCCTGGTGCACGTACGTTTCCATCTGTGTCTTGCAAATGCACTAGTTCTCTGTACTATAGAGGGCTAGTGCTATGCTATAGAGTCTATAGCACTGCACCCTGTGCATAGAATTCTGCTCACCAGGAATTCATAGTTAGAGTACATTTTTTGTATTGCTGGAGGATGGAGCTAACCTCTCTTCAAATTGATCAATCCTGGAAGAGTTACATTTCACACCAAAATGGATGTACTTTCACTGGACATCAGGCCTTACTTCTCTGAGAAGCCAATTGATGCATCTGCAGACACTGCAGCCCCTGGCTTGTACTTACTTCACTCACTTCAAGGGATGCACAGGAGATCTGCATGCTCTCTGTGGACCCTGTGACCATCGCTAATTACTAACTGGCCTCTTTCTCTCACTGTATGGCTTGTCTAATTACTAAGTTATTTCTCTGTTCAATGAGGTTTAGATTTGTAACTTTTAAGCATAACAATGGGTGAAGATGTATTAGCAGTGTCTAAATCCAGAATGTCAGCAGGATGTGCCTCATTAATATGCATGATTGATCCAGTTTCCAGGTGGTACCATGACCTTGCTTTGCACAATAAGACCTGCATCAGTGTCAGGGCATTACCTGATCTTCATCTGATCTTTGAGAGGAACCAATGATCCACAGGCTGGCTCACGTGGATTTAGAGGGCGGAGGCCTTTAAAATCCTCTAGTCTTTTGGCAAAACCGTTCCAATTATGCCTGTCACAATGGATGGCACTGTTTGTTTTCTTCATTGTAAGACTGTTGCTCTTCCTGGAGGCACAAGATTCTCAAACTCAATTAAAAAACATGTAATCCACTTGAGGAAATGATTTTGGAGTGCCCTTTTTGGTCATCATTAATTATCCTTCATTCCATTCCTCCTCCAAACAGCTTGCCACCATACTCAGATAGGTGTTACTCAGAGACGTACCATGCAGTTGTTAAATAACTTTTGACCTGATCACAAGAGTCTCATACAGCTGATATGAGTCATCTTTTTTTTCTTCCAATTCTTTTCAGAGCAACTGCAAAAACCACTGCTTCTGCAAAAAACAGAATATAAGCCAGCACTCTGAGACTAAATAGACAATCTAATCTTGCAATCATTGTCCCTGGATTACAGATAAGCCCCTCTCTCATTTATTAAGCCCTATATTGATATATTGCAAGACAATGAAATAGGGAACAACCAAATCCCAACAATATGATGACTTCGTTACAGTTTGGTTTTACCAAGTAACTTCTCCACTGCAACACTAAAAATACATATGGAAGGTCTTTATCTTATTCCTGACAACCAGTTTTCCATGAAAAAAGATTACTAGGACTCTGATATAGACAGGGTAAATGAGATTATATCTTGCTGTGTTCTACTTTAGATTAGATATATGGTACATGCAAAATAAAAACAGTGGTAAGCTCATTTCTGGGGATTTGCTTGCTTGATTTATAATGCTGACATCCTGATGCAGACACATTTTCATTACCGTCTTGTGAACACACTAGGCTTCCACAGTATTGCAACCTATGATTGCACCTTGCATCATTAATTGGCACATAAATAGCATTAATTAATTGATGGCACTGAATATGAAGCTCATGCTCAGTGTGCTGTTTGGCATTTGATTGCACTACAGGATATCTGCCACATAATGGCTTAGAGGTGAATAGGGAGTAGTATGTGCTAGGTCGGACAAGGGATGATGGGCTTTGCACTGTACCACAAAGGCTATTTTAGCAGCACCATGCTTAGTAATCAAGATGTTAACTGCCTCTGATTTGTATTATATTATAGAGTGTTACTCAAGTGAATTTTCGCCTGGGATGTACAAAAACCTATCAAGCTTATTTGTTTATCCGTTGTTACTGGTGTAAATAGAAGTGATGCAACTTAAAAACTGCATACTCTGAAACACTTAACATTCTCTTCACTACCTCTTTGGACATTTCAAAATCACAAACTGCAATGGGGTAGTATGTTATTTTTGAAGTTGTTCTGAGCGTGAACTTGTTTTGGTCAATCTTATTGATCTGGGTTATTTTCGTAGTGCCTATTTCTATATTTGCTCTCCACCATTTTGCTTTTTCTTCAGGTTTATATGAGGCTGGGTTGAGAGATTCGTCAAAGCTGACCCCACCAGAGCAACATCTCCACTGCCGTAGGCCATACACACAATACTCCGCCTGCAGACACCAACTCAATGGCAAAGACATTAGTCCCATTTATTACCCATCCTGGCCAAAATTGTTTTTGTCCTTCACAGTGAGGGTTCGGTGGCATTTCTCATTACCAAAGATACTCTGTTGACCCTCAAGGGCATTGGCAAGATGAGAAAAGATGTAGATGTGAGGGGGTTCCATTCTACCCAATCAATATGCTTTTTATAGTCTGTGCCTGTCTGTCAGAGGAGCAGCAGTATCTTTACCCTCTGCAAAACATCACTGACACAAGCTGAATCATGAGATGATATCTGTGGATCAGAGCACGGGCACTAGATTCCTGCTGCACAGCGAGCTACATCACTCAAATAATGTGTTCACAGTCGCATAGCACAAGTTTCCATTTCTTTAACGCAGAAATCCAGTTTCATTTTCTAACCTCCAACCAATTAAAGTTTGAAAGTGTTGCATATTGCTCTGTGACAGCCACTGTATTAATGTACTTCAGTATGTGAAAGTGTGAGTGTGAAACCTGGCCATGGAGATATGACCGCCTCACTCTAATTGGCATCCCACTGGTTATTATGGAAGTCTTTTGATTGGGTGATGGAGCGCTGGCTGACTCATTGTCAGGGATTGCAGTGAAACTGGTAGACAAGGCAGAGGATCCAAGTGAATCCAGGTAAAACTTAGTTCACTGAGATGACAAGAGATTGTGACAGCAGAATTTAGAGACGTTTCTCTGTGCATTTTAAGAGTGAAGCTCACATAAACCCAACCACAACAGAAATACTTTTTTATTTAATATTCTTTCAGTTATTTCAGTTATTTTCAGTTATGTGTGTCAACAGAGCAAACAAAATGTCTTCTGCAACTATAACACCTTAAAATTTATATATGGTGCTGTGTTTGTGTTATTGGATTTTGTTTATGTGGCCTGCCGCTCCTTTATTACAAGCTAAGAAAGTGGATGTGTGAAGTTTCTGGCATTATGCAAGATGAGATAATAGGTGAAAATCACCTGCATTTTGTTAAGACATCGTGACAGGATAATCAGTGAGCTGCAGTGGAATGTATTTAAAACCCACGTTTACATCAGCTTATATTCATCCAGCTTTTCTGTGCACCATGGTGACATGTTGACATAATTAACACTGTAATATATTTAATTGGAATATTAACTTAATCATACCAACCTGGTCTTTAGTACTCTTGTGGTACCCACTCAATCAGTTATTCCATACAGGGCCTCGTTTCCTTTGAGTGTATGCAAACACAAAAGGCAGAGCTGTGGCATACGGCGCCTCCCTGGAGATGTGAAAACACAACGCTGAAGAGCCTCGCCTAACAGCGTCTAAGAGCTTTACAACAAGACACATGCAAATAGATCAATTTGGCTTCATTTTGGTCATGCATCTACTGATTACAGCAATCTCTCTGTTAAGTGACAATGAATCTGCAGGGTATGGTTAAAATAATGGACACACAAACTGAAAGTGAAAGACTCTGGTGGCTCTGTAATTCTGTACAGTCAATTAGTTGGCATGACTTCAACTCAGTCACCAGTAATGTGGGACAATCATAGCAAGTTGTAATCCCTTCTATCACAGCTGTCAGGAGTCTGCCATGCTCTACATTTAACAAGGAACAACTGCATACATGGTTTGGAGAGCAAAAAAGAGCTGTTCTCCATACATTATGGTTTTCTCAGTAACTAAATATGATACCCACAGCACATTTAAGATTCCCCACTATGAGCATAAAGATAGGCTGCCAAGATAATCATTAATAATCATGATATAATTGATGATATTATCATGAACAGCTGTGACATTGTTCTGTAGAAGATGCAGGTACCAAAATCATGCCACAAAACACCCGCCAGAAAACATTACAAAGTAACCAATGATAATAACAATACTGGTAATAATAAACTTGGTTGGTATAGTGATCAACTATCAAATAAAATGTAACAGGATAATCAAAATAGCATAAAACAAGATAAGACAAATGAAAACCACAAGGCACTAAAAGATAAAAGGTACAAACACAGAGTAAGACAATATGAGGGGAAAAATAAAATTGTAAAGATATCACATAAAAGTAGTATTATGAATTAAATAGGTTTTAGGATGGGATTTAAAAGATGATACTGATTTTGCTAGCCTCAGCTCCTCAGGCAGGCTGTTTGAAAGCCTAGGGATCCTGATGGCAAAAGCCTGTTCACCCCTAGTTTTGAGTCTGGACAAAGACTTGCAGTTTTTATCCAGCATCTCTTCTGCCAGAGGGGCCTTGCCCGAGGATCTGAGGTTGCACACCGGCTCATAGAGGATTAACATGTCTCTGATGTAGAGCCTGGGGCCAGAAATAATAGTGCTTTAAAAATGATTAGCCAAATGTTTGCAAGAATTCAGCCCAAAACCTACCAGGTAGCCAATCATTTTCCACATAGCCTTTCACATCTCTTCTTACGTGTATGAGCTTCACGGCACAGGCATGAAAAGACAGTAAATAACAACTTTGGTAGAGTGAGGGAGGAATCTCTTATAATAGTGATCTGAATGAAAAAACATGGATGAATCAGAAAACCCACTGGCAATGTTATTTTATGTTTTAAGATGAAGGGTTTTTTTTAAAATGTTTTCAGCCTATGACCCATATTGAGTAAACTGAGTCCACGGTGTGTCTGTTTCTCAGAGCCTGACTCATGAAAACACACTGATGCTAAAGTCATGTGGCCGTTTGCCAGAGGCAGCTCCACGAACCAGAAAATAAAGATATGTCAACATGCTATAACATCTTTTGCATGTTAGTCCTAAAGTCTGTAATGAGCTGTGCGTTTTTGTGGAGTCTAGCTGAGCCAGAGTGACTGTGTGTATAATGGAAAGTCAGCAGGTTCAAATCCATAGCAGCGATGTGTCCTTGTGCAAGACACAGCATCCCTGCCCATTCATTTGTAGTAAATAGCCCTTCATAGAAAGATCAGCTAAATAAATAAAAAAAAGAAATTAATAAACGCTGCATTAAATTTCTCACACCTTGGTTTTATCTGGTATCTCTTACACAGCATTATTGATTTGGGTATCCTCGTAACGACTTTCCTTGAATTCAGATCCAAACTATGTTGTGTGTACAGTCTGATGTTGTTACACACTGCTTTTCCCTTGCAGAAACAGCTACATGATAAGCTGTTCTTTAAAGCGAGGCTGTCAGCAGCTCAGTTAAGTTATTTGTGCAATTGTACACAGAATGGCAGCTTCATAAATACTCAGCAACTGAAGAAAAATTATACGTTCCTGTAAAAATAGGCACAGTGAAAGTTTGGAATAGAGAAAAATGCAATTGGTCATACACAAGCTACATAAACCTGTAATTGGTGAAAGACAGCTAGATACACTATATGGACAAAAGTATTCGGCCACCTGCACATACAGGAGCTTTTATGAAATCCCATTCCAAATCCATAGGCATTAATTTCAGATTGATCCCTCTTTTGCAGCTAGAACAGCTTCCACTCTTCTGGGAAGGGTTTTCTGCAAGATTTTGGAGTGTATCTGTGGGAATTTTTGCCCATTCATCCAGAAGAACACTTGTGAGGTCAGACACTGAAGTTGGATGAAAGGGCCTGGCTCACAGTCTCCATTCTTCTCCGTTCAAAGGTGTTGGATGGGGTTGAGATCAGGGCTCTGTGTGGGCTCAGGTTCTTCCACACGAGACTCACCCAACCATGCCTTTATGGTCCTTGCTTTGTGCACTGGGACACAGTCATGCTGGGACCTAGTATTAAGTATAGCTGTCATGAGATCATTCAATCCGCCCAATCTTCTCCACAATGCTAAGCATCTGCAAATCTTTGGCTGTTTACCAGCATTATCATTAACACTTGTGCGTTCACAAATTGAAAGTTTAGCCAGATGTCGATGGGATCATCAAATCCTATAGGGCTCTTCTTTTAGGGGTCAAGAATGTCCACAGAAAATTAGAAAATATTCAAATAAAATGTGTTGGAGTTATCGCCTTCACGGTAATGATCTGCAATGATTGGAGTGAATCCATGATAAATGTACACATAATAAATGTTACGTAATAGATGTAACTGCTATATTTTTTTCTGACAAAACATTTGGTATTACCATGTTGCTCGAAAGACTGAAGTCAGTGTTGGTTTAGTGTTTGTCTCTGCATCAGCACAACACACACGCTCATGCATTCACGCATGCACGCACGCACACACACACACACACACACACACACACACACACACACACACACACACACAGCATTTTGTATTACCATTCCAAACATTCTAGAGATCCCACGCTATATGCATCCTGATTCTACCAACATTATATCTCGTTCTGCCAATATTTCTTCCTTGAGTGCATAGTGCTCAGCTGAATTGCTGTAGGCAGGCAATGCGCCATAAGTCCTCCCATCAGAGTTGAATGGCCACTGATTTAAGATGAAGCCTGAGAAGAGGTGTGAAGTAAATGAATTTCATACACCAGTAAGCCTGAAAACTCTGTTCTGACCGAGCAGTCTGTCTGACTGAGGTTGACATGTGGGTTACTGCACCATGCTAATCCTGCACAGGGAAAAGGCATATTGCAGTGCTAACCACACTCAAACACATTTGAAATTGACTGAACAGGAACGTTCATAAGTTGTGACATTGCAATTTTTTTTGCTTTTGCCGGTTATCACAGGTTGACTTCGGTGCTGTGAGCTTCCTCAACCCGGTTACTCTTGGCCATAACCCTGGGACTTACTGGCCTCACTCTCATAAACAGCATATTTTTCACACAGACAGCTGGTCAATGTTGGGGCTGATTGTATTTTTGCTCTTGGAATTGAGCCATCAGTAGTGGTGATGATGAAGCATGAGCTGTTTGATATAAACTAGCGAAACTGACAAGGAGATCATTGCTGGCTCTACCTTGGTCAATCCTATCCTGCCCAACATAAATAACCTGATGGATATCTTCATAGCTCAGGCTAATGGGAGTTGGCATTGACTTCCGCCACAGGGAAGTGGACCTGCCACCATCTTCAGCATGATGTGTCGCTTTTGGTACAATAAAGTAAATGTTTCAGAGCTGACACTGGAAAATGTTATGCTGGCATTGCTCCCCATGTATCATTGCATGGAGACTGATAAGATCTGTGTGTTTCTTGGGCAGCATAAAACATTCTTAGCCATGTGCTGCAGATGGCAACCATCCACCCCACTGTTTTAACAGCTGGTTTTCTTTCGATGGTCTTTAATTACTGAATTAAGGCGAATCATTTGGCAAATACATGTTTCTGCCCCTGGTTCTGGTTTGATGTGCCTGTGATTGCTCAGATGCTGTGAAATCAAAAACATCTTTGATTTATTGTTTGGCTCAGTGCAATGTTATTTCATCTGACCTTTTCAATAACCCTTTTTATCCAAATGGGGACACATGCACCCGCCATGTTTTATTTCAAAAGAGCAATAGAGGATGAAGGGGACATAATCAGTTGAGTCCCATGTCACAACCGCAAGCATTTGACAGACAGTTAAGCGCAGATGTTCAGCATCAAATATTATATTATTGTACACTTATATTAAAAAATTCCTGAATTGATGCTATAAATATACATACTGTATGTCTCAAAATAATGCGGTAAGCAGCCATGGGGATATTGTGTCATTTTGAAGCCATATTTATATGGATTTTCAACATCAATGCAACATATCGTCTATTCAGCATCAAGGGTACCGGATGTCAGCATGATGCCAAGACTGATAAACCATGGCCATATAAATTCAGTTTATGGAGTAAGGTTTATTCACCAGCAAAATAGCTGAAAAAGGAAGCCTGGAGCAGATGGCGAGGAAGACATGCCAACTTTCAACCATGACCTCCAGCAGACACTTTTAAAAAAAAAAAAAAGAAAAAAAAAAAACTTAATCAGTGATGTATATCCAGCCAAACTACTAACATATCAAAATAGGTTTTAGAATAAACTACATCTATGCCAAACCCTATGCCAAACTGGTGCCTATTGTTGATGATTTTAAAAGCCCTCTGTTAAATTGTGCACTAACTCATTCATTCATTCATTTTCCAAGCAGCTTATCCTAATTAGGATCCCAGGGGCACTGGAGCCTATCCCTGTGCTTATTGGGTGGAGGGCGAGGAAACGTCCTGGACAGGTCGCAGGTCCGTTGCAGGGCAGACACAAATTTGCACTAACTCATGTAAGCTCATGTATTGTTGTTTACTCCTCATTTGCTCATGTGTGAAACACTATCTCAGCATTCAAAGACAATCAAGACAGAAAAATCCTGCAGAGTTAGGGCTGATCATCCAGTAAGGCATCTGAATTCCATAATGCCCAAATCCTCATTTCAGTCAGCATGACTCAGATAAGCAAAGACTCAGAGGGGGTTTTGTGAAATGTCAGAGAATGACAATGAGGCTTTTGAAATTGCAGCCAGCCATCTGGATTAATGTGCAAAAGGATTCGACCTGTTTTCCTCCCTCTGAGTGAATGTTGAGGCTATAGCCGGAGATTGACACATCACTGACTGTCATCTGCTTCGCGTTTGCTGTGAAAAGAAAGAACACGTGTGGCTGTCATGACCAACAGTCGCATCCTCTTTATCCCAGCGTTCACCTCTGTCTGAGCAAACACAGTGGCACCTGATGCAAGATGTGAGCAGATTAGACACAGTTGAATGTCCCTCAGGCCCGTGGCGTAGCATATCGATGGGCCCCCTGCAAAGAAGACAAGGAGAAACATCTCAGAAGACTTGCACACAGGAAAGAGAGTCACAGGAATCCATACTTTCTAGGTTATGTATGTATGTGCTATGTGCAAGAGTTTGACACCATCACGACTGATGCTTCAGTAGTGTTTATCTTATCCCTAATGTAAGATGCAACTTCCAAAGACTTTCAGACTGTCAGAGTAAAGTAAAACAGATAATTTGATTTGCTATCCCTTTATTTCATGAATTCATTTGTTTCAAACATTTTATTTTTTCTTTCTCTTTCTGGCCTTGAACAGCAGAGACGTTCAGGTCTGTCCGTTTCCTGCCTTCTCTCTATATTCTGCTCATGCCTCAACCTCGGCCTGGCTGTGAACTGACATGACTATTACTGACCTCAGTTACCAGAGACATAATTGACAGCTGTTGGGAGTGAGAATGAGGAGTGACACGGAAAATTAGAGAGCTGAATCCAACCTGCTCTGACCTTCTGATCAATGGACTGCCATTTGGAGCTGGCAGACAGCAGACTTGCGCTCCATTCACGGGCTAATAAAAAGAACACAGGGAGCTGCTTCTGGGCTGGACTATCAATACTTTAAACACCCACATCGATTCTCCTCATCTTTAATGGTTTCAAGTTTTCAGTTGAGCCTGCCGCTCGGTGCCACACGGCATGGCAGGGATGCTAACTGAGATTTGGAAAAGGGGCGTCATGTTGTGAACCTTCATGCGGGACGGGGTGTGCACAAAGCAGGGTGCCACTTCACTGTAATATGATAAGATAGTTAATAATGCAATGGAACTGGGCCATGCTCCTGGGTGCTACCTGCCTAAAATTGCCTCCGAAGACGGGGCCAAGTGTGAGCCAATGCTGATCATGCTCAGAATAATGAGGAAGCAGCCTAGATTTGCATATCTGTAGGATTATCCAAACAAATCCCCCTGCACCCTCCTCAGAGATGTTGCCAATATGATATGCTAACTAAAAGGAAAATGAAAATAAGTAGCACCCTCTTTTTAATCCACTGAAAGTATTCTCCCCTACAGTGATTTGTAATATGCTGTTGTTCTCCCGCTCTCTTACTGTAATAAATAGCTCTGCATATATTATTGGGCCGTGGAGCTGTGTGTTACATTCCACCCTTTGGCTGTAATTAGTGACTACTTGAGAGAGCAGAACATGGTTACTTTGGGGGCACATGGTTCTTCCATAGCTGAGTTTAGGAGGATAATTTGCAATTTTTTTTAATATTATTACAGCATCTCACTGGGCTTCACTTCCTTTTTTCCTAGTCGTGGGATTAAAGCAACATCTCTAATTCATGCTTCTGGTAGCCATGCCATTCAACGAAGACCCATCTATAATGCACTGATAAATGAAATGTTTGGAAGGATCTTTTGACTGACTGAATGCTGATGTGCTGCTCTATTTCCATCATGAAGGTGCTGAAGAGAGAGAGGATCCCTCTGTGTATATGACTATTTGCCAGCCCAGCTGCCTGTCATTCATCTGGTCTCCACCTGAAATTAATTTTAAATGAATTATGCATTTATTTTTATTTTTTTATTTTTTTTATTTTTTTTTATTTCAGTAGACCGCATAAATCTTCCCTAACACTGACTACAAACCTTTGCCCAGATGTGGATCCAATGCATTCTCTCAGGGTTTTCTCATAATCATACCACTCACAGTTTGTGATTTAAACTGGTGTCTAAAGTTTGGATGTTTTTATTTACACATCTCTCTCTTAAACGGGGTTAAATCCATTGCATTCTGTTTCTAGTTTCTGACCGAAATACTTATTTTCCCAAACAAAAATCTAAAACTGGCACACATTTAATATGATCTGGCTGTTAAGTAACCAGCTTTGCCTGATAAATTATGACAACAATCATTCAGGCTCATATCCATTTCTTTTCAATCTTTGAAATCAAAAGAAAGAGGAGAGAGTCACTACAACTCCAGTCATGGGTGATGGATAATTATGGCTGGTGAACCACATAGCCATTAACAATTTTTTTTAAACTACATATATCATGTTCAGGTTACAAAAAAATGAACAAAGTGTCTTTTTTTCTTATACAAATGTGTAATAAATCATATAGAATGAAGTATGGAGACCCCACTCATTTCTCACATAAATCATGTCTTTTTTGCTGCAGAAGTCTTGAAAATGCCAACAAGTCAGAGACAAATAATGACGTGTTACATCCTATTTTGTTTTGGTGGCTCTTGTTTCCAACTCTACCTTGATCAGCTGATTGACAAGCTCCTGTGCTGGCTTGTGGGCTGAGCCTATATACGCAGGTCCTTTGTTCAGCTCTCTCTCTCTCTCCACCCTGCAGCAGCAGCACCTTTGGGGTGCTCGATATATGATTTTCATTCATTTATTCAACCATTTCAGCGTTTCTCAACTTTTTTTTCAGTCACAGCACCCTTTGAAAGTATGCAAAATCTCAAGTCACTCCAGTTCAAAATGTATTAAAAAAGGTACACTCTGCCCCCCTCTGACGGCCAACACACACAGACAGAAAGTGGCTAGAAAGAGAGAGACGGATGGG
>OMLB01043320.1:5635-26098 GCA_900302555.1 Myripristis jacobus | reverse complement strand
GCGGGGGGGATGGAGGGGGTGACTTACCATCAATGGGAAACCTGAGCCTGGGACGATGCACACAACTTTCCTGTTCTGGCAGGGATGGATGAGAAGCAGACACGGAGCTCCTGGTCCACGGCTCTCAGTCACTCCCTGTACTTGTTTTGATGTAAGTTATTCTTGAAAAGCTGAGTTCACACAAATATGTCGTATGTAGAGACGGGTAGCAGAATTTCAATGGCCTTCCTTGAAACTATTGAGTACTCCTTCTCCATTGATATCCAAAACATGTTCAAAGCCATGTCTTGAAATTTTGTTTTTAATGCATGATCTTCCCCGGTCTCGGCCAGTTGCTCCTGTTCCAGCAGTGGCAAGTCTTTCGAGCTTTCAAGTGCAAATGAACTCCAAGGGTCACAAACCCAGTCAAACTGCGCAAAAAACTCCCGATAGAAAACGAAGACGAAATCTCTCCTGGAGAATTTTCAGATGCTGGGAGACAAGAGCGGAGAGTGTGCCACTGTTTGGATGTTAAGTTACTACCTCAGCCACAAGGTAGCTAGCCCCAAGTGCCTTCTCTGACACTTTTGCACACTTCATCATCACTTGCGCTTGTCGGCTGTGTTGACTTTTCAAACAAATCAAATACTATGCATCCTTGCTGTCTAGTGACGGATGATCTGTTGTCAGGTGTCTTTTACGTTTACTAGGAACCATTGCTTTGACAATTTCATACCACATACCAGGCACACAGGGAGAGTGTATGATGGATCCCCGGTAAAGATGAAGCCATGTGACAAGCAGCTGTCATCGTACTGTCTTCTCTTTATCTCGCTGCTGGCCTCGACTACCTGCTGAACTGAACTTGCTGAACTACCTCTACATGATAAGGTTGATGGCTCAGAGTTACCTGATTCTGAAGCCTCTTTTTTCCAAAAACCTTTCCATGTTTGCAGTGTTTTCATGCAGCGTTCTTGTAATGCTTTGTGCAATAAACAACACTGCGGGAAGGGATGCCGACCCTGGTGTTGATGTTGTGATGTGTGAGGGGGAAAGGGTCATGTGAGACAAATCAGAGAGGAGCTCATAGAAAATTGCCTGATCCACCAAACATCCTCCACTCTGAGCGTATACATTGTCAGTATGCTGTGTTAAAGGTATGTCAAGTTGTGCAATATGTTGTTTTTACTACTGGCACTTGAATACTAGAATGTGGTTGTCAGTATTACCTGTCCACATAGCCTGTATGCAAAATATAGAATGAGCATATGCCAAGCACTCCAAAGGTGCTGCTGCTGCAGGGTGGAGAGGGAGAGAAATCTGAACA
The DNA here is from genome assembly GCA_900302555.1 of Myripristis jacobus. Taxonomy (NCBI): domain Eukaryota; kingdom Metazoa; phylum Chordata; class Actinopteri; order Holocentriformes; family Holocentridae; genus Myripristis; species Myripristis jacobus. The sequence goes on along the minus strand of OMLB01043320.1, from coordinate 24,792 downwards.
AAGAACCTGCCTATGTATACTCAGCCCACAAGCCAGCACAGGTGCTTGTCAATCAGCTGATCAAGCTGGAGCTATAAACAGGAAACAGGAAAAAATGATGAAAACAGGCTGAAGTCAAGTAAAGATGTGACGGAGAATTCATAAAGATCTCTTAGTACTGCACTGCAAAAAGAATCCAACCGCACTTACACGAGGCTACCTGGTTACGTGACAGCGAATGTTACTCAAGTGTTGAAACTACCAAAACTATTCCCAAAAAAATGGACAACAAATATCATATATTGTGTCATGCAGGCTACATAAGTAGGGACAACACTGTGAAAAATATTACGTTATTACAAAGGCTGAAATTGAAATAAAAACCGTTAAGAATGGTTTCTCAGGCTCACCCTCCTGTCCATTCACATTAATCGACATGAATCTTAATTGGAATGATTGTATGAAAATAATTGTTAGATTTCTGAACAATAGGCTTACAAATATACTACTGTAGATATCATTATCAGGTTTCAGACACGTGGAATTAAAAACATCATGTGGCCAAAAACATCTCATATCTGTTTCCTTGAATGACCGACATCTGTGTTATGGTTCATATTCTGATTTTGAGCCTATGCGTGTAATAGCTAAACGCCCACCGCAAAACTCAGTGAACACCTTGAGATGTGACTTCGCCAAATGGTGCGACACTTTAAGTGTTGCTGCTGCGAGGTATTGTGGGACAGCATTATCTCCTTTATCTACCCACTTTCCCCTCTGGGATCAATAAAGTATTTCTTTAGAGAATTCGACCAGCTCTTATCATGGCTGCCACCTAGATACTTCCACGTCATTTCACTCAGTTAGGAACCGTCCTAAGCAAAAAAGAAGACTTGACTTCTGAGGTTTATTTTGCATGCATCTTAGCTGTTCCCTTCCTGTGAACCAGAGGACGTTTCCTCTGTGATTAGAAGTGACTACAGCGATTAAAACAGCAGTTGTAAGCAGAGGTTTCATGAACTGGCGTAGGTTTAATCATGTCTGCGCTAAATTAATTGCCGATGCAGAGTAGCCACACAGATGTTTGTGTGTTTGAAACAGTCAGAAACTACTGTTATTCAAACAGCCAGCTGTGAGTCTCACCAGTGTATAACCCAATAACAGCTTTCCTCCACTGAGAAGAATTAGGATGCTACAGTCTTGGTGCTAGCGGGATATCATCAAGTACATAAGTCGAAGCTATTGCCTCTCAGGCCGGTGATACTGGAATGTGTTTGCACTCGGATTCAACTTAAACTGTGGCAGCACTATCTCTACTAATTTCCCCAGCGTCTGTGCACCATGCACTGAATGATGCCAGCATGCCAAACAGTTTTCTAACGCTCTGTATTAACTTTTGTCATTTCCATAAAAACCTTTTTATTTATTTATTTATTTCAGGCTATCCCATATTAATAGATTTTCTGCTAACAGTATCCTGGTTACAATTTGAATTTCATCACCTGGCAGATTGGTTCTTTTTTCTTAATTCCCTTTAATAATGCTTTCCTGTCCTTGTTCACTGCTATCAGCTACAGATTGGGTACCTACTCAGTTTTCCACACTAACCTGTGCTCATTTCACAGAGCCCACATCAATAAGCTAATAATTCAATCTCTGTCGTGATGGGTGCTGATGAATGTAGTAATCACCTTTGTCCTGATGTAGAACCTATTGAAAAACAGTAATGTCTTCATTGAATTTATGTATGCTGAGTGCAATTTTTACCAGGTCAGCCTCAAGTGAGATTAATTATCACTCAGTTCTGATTTTGTTTTAGTCTTATGCATATTTGATGTCTGCTGCATCTTCTAAATATGGAGCTGTTGATTCTGAACTACACAGGCAAAGAAGTCTGTATATCATTTTGGATGCTTTAATGAAGCGTGATTATGTCCCATTGCTATTAAGTGCCATCATATAAATTGTGATGCTTATGCAATGAGTGATTGAAAACATTTTTTTTTTAAATTTCATTTTGTAGAATTGCAGGCACCTTGGATGCTTGATAAACAAAATAACGTACAGGAGCATCTACTATATGTTTAACAGCTACTGAATGTAGGTTTAGGTATCAAGTATAAGTATAGTATTTATGTAGCTTCACGTATTGATCAGACTCCCGCAGTGTTTGCTCAAATAATGCACACATATCTTGAGAATTAGTCATCATATATACAAATACAAAGAGTAATAACTGTTTGAGCAGTGGAAATGAGAGAAATAACACAGTTTCTCATGTCATGACCAAAATTTTGCTGGTACAGAGGTGAAAAGCATGATGTTTAGCTGCATTTATTGCTATGGTTTTGGTTTACAATGAAATGTGATGTCATGGTCACAATATGTCCATCTAACATGACATTACCTTGAATGACTTTGTGATTCTTTGAGCGGCAGATCATCCATCTGCTGCTGAAAAAAAGAAAATAGGAGATCAGGGGAATTGGATGTACTATCTTTTGAATGTCATTTGGGAGTGCAAGTCCTCCATTAGATCTCCAGAGCCCACTCTGCAGCTTATTACCAGCACTCCACAACATGTTACTCCTCACATAACATATGTCGCATACACATTGCATGCTCCTTGTAATAACCTTGTGGCTGCATCAGTTAAGGAACGAGATATTAACTGAGCATGGCTATGAAACTATGTTTTTTGATGAGGGCTCAGTGAAATTGAAACAGTCTTGCAATTCAGTGATGAATTGTCATCAGCTAATAGTGTGGTATCAAACCTCTGCTCCGCCAATTTTAATCTACATTAAGTGTCACACATGAGAAGTGCAAGGCTTCAGGAGGTGTACACACTGCCCCAGTGGACAAGGCATGGTTTGAGAAAATAGATTACAGAGAGTGCGTTACCTGCATTCTCTAGTAATCATCTACACTTCAGTGAAAGCTACCATCTCTCAGTTTCTTTCTGGGAAAACACTGACCCATGTCTCCAGAGTGTGGGCCGGCTGAGAGCTCTTGATGAATCACATAGCCAGGAGTTACAGAGAGAGAGTGGGAGCCTTACTTGTTTGATTGCAATGAGGAAGGTCCAATTAGAATTATTTTTCAAATGTAGCTCCAGGCAGTTTTCTGGTGTGGTCATGCACCCTCTGTTAAACTGAACAACCATTTTTGGTTCTGGCACCAGCTTTCTGTGGTTACGGGAAAGGATTCAGGTGCTGAGAGTTTTTTTTTTTTTTTTTTTTTACCTTTCAGTGACATCTTAACTGGAATACATGAATTACAGAACACACTGATGAAAAACTGTCAATTTAAATAAAAGGCAAACTTGTGCATGACTGTCATTCGTGCATATCCAACAGTTAGATTAAACACAGGAGAGCACAAATTAGGATTTATACAGTAATGAAAAACAGGATTATGCATTGTTTAACAGCTTTTGCATGTTCCACCAGAAGGCAACGTTGGGTTTACCTGATGGGAAACTGTTTATCTCGATGCATATCTCAAGAGACGACTCAACTGTCAGTTCCTAGTGACACCTAATTTCTTTTATCTCCTTCTCAGCAAAGCTTACCACGTGGCCTGTGGAGTATTTTTATATATTCCTCAATTTTTGTTGTTGATTTAACTGCAGCTACTGTAAGGTTGACTTCAGGGTTGCCTCAAGCCTAGACAAGTTTGTTGATCAGTGTGTACATGAGAAGAAATTGAAAAAAAAAAAAATTAGCATAATGACAACACACCGTAAAACTCCATCTGAAGTCATTTAGTCTCATAATCAGTCTTATAATCTTGTTTTCTTGAACAAGTGAACAAATCTGCCAGTGGGATGAGATAATCCCACTTGTTTTCAATGTGGTTTCAGTTGTTTCATATTTTTTTGTTGTTGTTGCTGAGAACAAGTATAATTATGTTTAAACAAGGTAGAATAAGATAAGCTTGTATAAACTAGTATCAAAAAATGACACTTCATTCAAGAAACACGTTGATTAGCATTGGAAAGAAGTGGGACTTATCCCGCAATAAGATTTTAACAACAAATTCAAGACTAAATGACTCATTAAGGTGGAGTTTTTTTTATTTTTGGGCAGTGCAGTTTGAAAACAAGATATACTAAACACATATTATCGAAAGCATATAGTCATATGCTGACAGCGTAAGTACAAGTGCAGTGCAAGTGCTTATTATGTAATAAGAGCGTGGAGCACAGTGAGATCGCCACAGGTCCACCACCCCCTCAGTCACTATCACCGTCTGAACAGAGATAGAGAAGAGCTCATCATTTAAGAAGCAGTCATCCATCTATTTCTCCCTCTCTCTCTCTGTATCGTTGATTTGCTGGCTCCCTCTCTTTCTGTATCTGATTTCTCTCCTTCTCTCTCTCTCTCTCTCTCTCTCTCCCTCTCTCCCTCTCTCTCTCTCTCTCTCTGCACTGCCAAGCCCTGCTGAGGCCAGAGACAGTCATGTGGTTTTTGAGGCTTTGGGCCAAGCTGCCTCACAGGGAAATTACCTAGAACTCGCTAGGCATTTAATGAGGTTCACAATGATTTATGTTGCCTTATGCACAGAAAATAGAATCAGGGACCCACATATTGGCTTGTTACTGATTAATTTCAGTGTGCAATTTTACAGTGGATACATTTCAATATTGTATTGAAGATGCTGTGATGTCCTCTAGTTATAGCTTTGCAAGGAAGGAAATTAAGGATGTTCCAAGTTAAGGTCACACACTCTACATGACTGAGATTTAGTTGTTTCGTGTTGTTCTCCTTCCGTTGTTGAGAGTTTCAGGATGAAAGGTCCAGTGTCAAATTAAGTTCTGTCTGTGCCAAAAGACAAGTAGAAAGCATTTATGAGAGAAAACTGTGAGAAACCTTCTTCCCTCTCTCTGTTTTTCCTCATGTATCATCATGAGTCAATGCAGCGCTCTCTGAAAATTATTCTAACTGCAATTTGACCACACACACACACACACACACATGTGTATGCTGACACACACAGCAGTGGGATATTTATCTCATCTGATATTGGAAAGAGACACACGCTCCTGTCTGTAGTAGAGAAGATATTATCTTCTGTCAAGTTACCATTGGTACTTATTTGCGGGAACCCTGCATGAATTGCTGTCAATTTTTAATTTATTAAACCTGTCGAGCCATTAGTGTTAAGTAGTTTCGGCTCTCTGGAGGAGCATTTTCACGCAGATATTTCCATGTGCTATCCGGTTTAGCTTTACCAAGTAACAGCAGGCCTACAGGCAATATTCTGCAGGATGAAGCCAAGCAGTCAGTCTGATGTCCAGGGGGAACAATGGATTATCTAGCATCAGGCCCGTTCCTTTCCCTCTCAATTTAAAAGCCAACAAGTCTATCTCCAGATCAGTTAACAACATGGCACTTCTCTCATGGCCAGATCTTTTGGACTGTTTCAATTAGAGTCCTTTTGATTGACCTGGGATTTCAAAAAGGGCCGTCTCCAGCGGCGCGTCCAAGCCAACATGTCACTCGCAGTGGCAATGAGTTTGTTGACCGGGATTAGCGGTAACCTCTGGTCTGTCAGGGACTGAAATGAAAGTGAGTTCCAGCCTGAGGTTAAAAGAGCACTGTAATATGTTGATCTGCTACTGTGCTCAAATTTTACCAAAGCCAGAATGAGAGCTCTTGTCATCGAAAAAAAGCAAGAGTGACTCCCTAAAGCAAGTAATGAACTGCAGTGTTGCTTTAAAGCAATCACCGAATTTTGTGCATGTCCCCAAATCCTCTCCTTAAATCCTCTCCCCATAAATACACTGATTACCCATCTTGGCATGGACTGTGCAAATAATTGTATGTGTCATTGTCAACAAAATATTTGGGAATGTTTTATTTATTTATTTATTTTGTAAATTAATTTTGTTTTTTAGTTCATATCAACAAAGCTGGAATATCAGTTATAGCAGGCTAAGTCCAGACTGACTATTTGGCAATAAATGCTAAATGTCACTGGACCGAGCAATGTTATTTTTAAAAATAGCACATACTCAAGTAAAAGTAGGAGAGGACAGACAAGACAAACACAATACTCAAACAGAGTTATAAGCAAATAATTTAAAAAAGCATAACTAAAAATATGAAAAATGATCTCCAGTGTTTAATTTGTTGTGCCAAGTTACTTTTCACCTCTGATTTTCTGCTCTTCCATGACTTCCCTCTCACTGAACACCAGCCATCCGCTAGCCAGAAGGGGAAGGGAAACTTTACAAGTGTCCAAGTATCAGGTATTAGCAGCATACAGCCTGCCAACACTGAATATTTCTCTCCTTTTCACTTGCAACTCCTCTGTAGCATGGGGCCCCGAATTCAAACGCTTGAACTCACATGCACAGGCAGCCACAACACACATACCGTACACATGCAAAACTATATGTGTATTTTTGTATGGCATTCGTGCAGAAATGTATAGACGGACACACACACACACACACACACACAGCAAGCAACACACAGACACCCCACCTGTTCTCACAGCTCAACAGCTCTAAGCTCCTGTTCCCCTCTTTGCATAACAGACATGGCTGCCAAAATGTTCCCATAGCCACATTGCTGCATCACTCTGTGCAGTATTACTGGTACTTAGATTAATTTAGTGGAGCATATGCTGCTCTATTACTGGAATAATTTTTATTAGACAGTCACTATTCCCAGCCAGTGTTTTGAACTTTGTTATAATGTGGCAGCGTTCATGAATTATAGATGTGCTGTAAGTAGTGTCGCCTCTGGCCTAATTATCTGTTGTAATAACTGCCTCTTCTTTGTGAAGTCTATGATATATATACTGTATGACTACTGATTTGTTATTACCAAAGTATACAGTGTGACTGACCTTACCGCGAGTCTCTAATTTGTTCTTTTGCCATTTGGACTTCAGAATGTTGTCGATAGTTGGCCAAAGCCAGACAGCCTGACACTATCTGAAACTGCCATGCATGTCCAGAGAGGTGACAGAAAGCAAATAGATTAATGTTACTCTCCCAGTGAATTTCTCATGTTACACCGGGTTACATTGTCCAGTGCAGTGGGCACCTACCTCTCCTCTCAGTAACCAATTACAATGTATTTAGTCTCCTCTCTACCTCCAGCCTTACCTCTTTTCAAAGGAGAGCCAAAGGACAGGGTGTCTATTAACTAAAAAGGCTGACTAATGGCAGCTCCGGCAAATGCTCTCCTTTTCACTCTATCACTGTGACATGTTAAGTAACTATGCCTGTGCTCTTGGCACAGTGCAAATGAACTTGAGCAGCAACTTTCAAATTGGGTGGTAAAGGTGTTTTTTTGAAGCTAAGCTGATATCAGTGAGATATTCTAATTATCTCTGCCAAGTGTAGCTTGGAAGGTATCATGTGTTTGGTCTGGTGTGTGGATGTGTGTGTATGTGTGTGTGTGTGTGACATTTAAATGAGAAATGTCTCATCCCTAGTCTCATTTTTTGTTCTTTCGACGGCAGTCTTTTTTTCTTATTTTACTTGGTAAACTGCACTGGGCCTGTGACCCTTATGGATAAGCAGTTTGGAAAATGAATGAATGAATAAATGAATGAAATCGTACTGGGGTTAGGAACCTTGTAACAAGGAGAGATCCGGCCAAGAAAAACAACATAAAACAGTAAGTGAAAGTGCATGAAAATGTTGCAAGGTTCATAAATAAACAGAACATAGACATTTCTCATTGTAGTCCATGTCCAGGACCTTCATAAGTGATTTAAATTCTCCTATAGAGATTTGACAGCTTTAAGTCCGTCTGTAATGAGTTCTGTGTTGTGCGTGCAGAATATATAAACATCTTCTCACCAAATTCTTTACAGACACTTCTAAACTGACAGTTTGAAGTCCTGTGGTTGTAACCTTTAATGTCCAAGATTGCCAGAGATATAAGCACATAGATACAAGGGAGGCAAGCAAAGATGGTTTTATATATCAAAGGGTAAAAATAGAAAAGTCTACACATGGACAGAGGCTGCCAAGAAACTGTTGCATACAAAGCATAATGCAGATCATGTTTAAACATCTTACTTTCAGTGCTTTTCCCATGTGGCTGGGGCTAGGGAGATGACAGCAGGCAGAGGAGAAAAACACTGTCATTGGCTCGCTCCTCTGGGAAAACCATACAGGGAAAAGAAGGCAGAAGGTCATCTGAGTATCCATTAGATCAATTTTTTTCTCCTCCAGAGGAACCTCACACAGACTTCCCTCCCTCTGGGTCACTGTGTCTCTGCCACTGGGCAGGCCTGGCCAGTCCTGGTCTAAATTATTGTCCTGGGTATAAATAGGCTGACAGTCTGGCAGGACCAGGTGGTCTAATCTGCCAGCTCAGTGTACTGCTCCCTGCCCCGAAGAGTGGTGTGGCACTCAAGTAGATGTTCTTTCCCCACATTAACAACGACCTCGGAGTGCCCACAGATGGCACAGTCCCCTGGCACATCTGAAGTGTGCATGCCTTTTGACGAATTGGTGAATCCTAAAACCTAATGATGATATTCTACACAAAATTCTTTATCTGTGAATATGTGCTTCTCACAAGGCAAAGTAACCTTAAAGGAATCAAATGCAATTTTAAATGGCTTTGTTGAATATTCAGTTGAAATTGGTCAGTGAAAATCATTTTTTTCTTGAATGAAAATTTCTGGATATGAACTGGTACTATTTAGCAAGTGTTGGATTGAAAGGGTTTCTATATGGGTGTTGTGTGCCCAAGAATCTCAACTTGGAGTCAAGTCTATGTGAGGTCGTGCACTCTGATTGGTTGATCAATTTCCAGTTGGTGGACTTAATAGCAAAGATACAAGCTATTGTAGAAAATCAAAAATCTGATAAAATCCCAAACCAAATAAACAATACATTTATGAAAAATATTGAGTCCCCAGCTTGAGTTGGGGACTAATGTAGTTCCCATGCGGCATCCACATGAAGCTTAAAGATGGAACCCCGATGGGCCTTGCATATGTCACCTAGTTTGGCCCCACCTAACAGCCAGTGTAACCCTGCATTAAATACGTGTTGGCAGTTGAAATGGGGCCATTATGCAACCTGTGGACAATACCATATATGACCCATTTTCAACCCATTTAGTACCCACATAGGCCATACATACAAATGTTGACAGGGTCATAGTCCTTACAATAAAAGTAACTGCAAAAAGAAAAAAAGAAAAAAAAAACAGAGGCTTGCGATTTCTAAAACTAATGGACTTGGAAGGCTCACAGATGCCTTGACATTGTATCTGAAGTGTAAAGACAAAAGCAGCAAGACAGGCGTGTTTGCTGCTTGGAAACATACAATAGATAGCATTTTCAGTGTAAGCACAACCACATTGTTTATATTTTCACTTCACATCAAGTTTGATTATAAAATTGGTAACCAACCAGAACTAACTAACTAACTAACTAACTAACTAACTCTACAGAAAGAAGTTGGGTCAGTAGCTGATTCTCAAAAGGCATCAGGACCATTAACTTACCAAACTTTCAATTTAGGTCTATATTTAGAGTCAACATACATCTTTCACAAGGTAAAGCTTTGTAATAAGTGGGATAATCCACTTTGATACAGACTGATCTTCAATGGCAAAGTATTATGATTTTATAAAATCTTTGAAATTTTCGTTTTACAATGCTACTTTTTTAATTAACTAATTCAAATTGTTAGCAGGTCTTTGGATTTTCTATTTAGCTTAATTATTTGTAGCAGCTCTGGTGGTCTAGTTCTTTTTTATGCCTAGGATTTTACATCTTTGCTCATCCAGACTTTTTAATTGGTTGCCATGGTAACTGCTCCGATTCTAACTCCTGCTTGGTTTTATTCAATAAAAAGGTCACCATTTCACCCTGTTTAAAAAAGTGTTACATTAAACTTGCAATAACAGTGAGGCAAAGCAATTATCTGCTGTGGGTATGTTTTGAGCTGAGGTAGTGTGTGGGGAAATATATTGTAGCTGAGAAGATAAGTTCGAAAAGAGTTTCATGAAAGAGGCTGATTAGGACTCCAATTTCTCCATCCCTCCGCCTCTCCCCTGCCTCCTAACCCAAAATTGTTCCTTCCCTCCATCATCCCCCTCCATTCTCAATCTTTCCTCAGTTCACCTCCATCCCGCTGAGCTACAAAAGTGTCAATTATATAACAGGATTATTTAGTCTAGCACTGAGTCTTGAAGTATTGTTTCCTGCATGAGTAAGGCCTGTGGATTTGGGGTGTCTGAGAGAAGTTGTCGATTTATGCGAGGAAATATAACCATAACTAAGATTTCCCTGCATGATTAAGAAACAATACTACTTGTTCATGCAGGAAGTAGGTCTGCTAAAAGTCAAGGAGGGACATTTTGAAAGCTGCGATATTACAGTTCCAAATTTAAAAGCAGCTCTCAGTTGATTGCAGCTTCGCTTTTCTGGTGTTAAAACAAGTGGAAAACTATTAGGGTAGAATATCTTCACTTATTCTCAAAAAGGGTCCACATGTTCCAAAAATATGAAATGATATCTGAAATAATGCTAATCGCTTCCTACGAATCAGGAAAAATATGAATTTAAGACTAAATAAGCTGTTGAAATGCATATTTACTCCATTTTGACTCCATCAATCCCCCTGTCCCTTTGTCCTCACTCTTTTTTCCCTCTTCGATCTTTATACCTGTCTCCCCGCTTCCTTGCATTTCCCCTGGCCCTTCATCCTTTATCGTCTCCAGTCACGGAGGCCAACTTGTCACCAGCAGCCTTGTTGATGTCTAATGGCTGTGGGAGCATTTTCTACAATGCCTGCAGCAAACATGAAGCCTGCTGGGCTGTTGGGAGAATAGAGGGAATGTTTATCTGGGGAGGCAGGCCTTCCCTCTATCACCATGCCAATAGAGACAGCAGCACAGAGCTTCGTGCTCCACAGCCAGATAAGGCCCCCAGACAGAGCAGCGCTGCAGCCAGACCTCACTCACTACAATGGACGGGACACACCGGAGACAGTACGTGACCAACAACTCTTGACAGTTCTCCTTACTTCTCTTTCAGCGCTTTCATGCCCAGCTTGTTAAACAACCCAATTCCGAATCTCTGTTAATTTCCCTAAAGACCAGAACGATTTTTATGGTCTTGAGATGCCTATTATTGTTGGATTAAGCTGACGTTCGATGTATTATTGGGAATTTCTCAGCTGTGTTTATTGCTCAAATTGCCAACGATGTAGTGCCTTATTCAGTGTGCAAAATATTAAAAACACCTGGTCATCTCATGCAATGGACTGGCAGGGTTCTTTCTTTTGTAGATTCTTGTGGTCTTCTTTTGCCATTGTAAATAAGAATTTGTTCTGAGTGACATGCCTGGACAAATAACGGTTTGATAAAATAAATTTAAAAACAACCACATCAGAGACTGATGAGGCGTATGTGCCAGCTGAGGATGCATGACTTGGGAAATGAAAACCTAATGTGAAAGTTCTTCCGTGACTCCATCTTTTGAATTTGCTGCAAGTATGTTGAAGATAACTATATTTACTTCGCTCACATGGAGCATGAGAAAAAAATATGCGACATATATGATAAACAGAATAGAACATAATAAAATATTTCAGGTGAGGGTGAGACCCTCAAAGGGTTTTAATTGGGTCTCGAGTGCTTTCCAAAACAAACACATCTTAAATATTCAAAGTCTAAACATTTTAAACAATAAGATCCTGAAGGGGGAAATGTAAATTAAGGCAAGAGACAGAAGGGTTTTTTAGCCTGTAGGCAATGAAGACATGGTTGTGCAAATGGGATTACAATGTAATGAGGATGGTGCGCCTATTGTTTTGAAAGTTAATTTTTATTTATGTGTATTTAATTTATGTGAGCTTATATATATATATATATATGCAGAAGATATTAGAAACCTAGTCCCAATATTGAGCTCCACTTTGTTGTTCCCACTTTTGATCATACTGTATTCCTCCTGATGCTACTGTAGACTGTGTTGCGTCAAGTAAGCTGCTGCCTTTTCTTTCTTGGTTCTTCCTCTGTCTTCAGATACATCACTGTTGCTGTAGGCCCCTCGTGTGTGCACAAGATCTTATGGGAAATAGCTGCAGTCAGTGCGTTTTGGGCTGGGGAATCCAGTTCCTTGTTTGGCCAACCATGTCAGGCACACTTAAATCACAGAGGGCCAGAAGTCGTCTGAACCATTCCAGCCTGTCACCATGAATATAAAGACAGGCTTTATCTGGTAAAAATCAAATATGACCACAGAAAATGTAGAAACAGGTTGGACAGTTTGGCAGAGGGATCAGAAAATGACTATACAGTATATTCCCCCAACACTTAGCAGCTAAATGAGTGGCATCATGCCACTTAATCACTAATCCTCATTTACTGTTGTCATATTTAAACTGAAGTGGAATACCTTAATCAGAAATCCACAAAAACATCACGGAATTGGAGATGGCAAATATATGATGGCGGAGGCCTGCAGCAGTCTCATAACAAAAGAGGCTATTACAGAATAAGCCATGCTGCTGAAGGAAAAAAAAAAAAAAAAGCTCTTTTGAGGGGAATTCATTTGGTTCGGGTCATTTCTTACATCAGAATTCTGCGCTGATAACTAGTGGGAACAAAAGGCGCTGTTGGGAATGGGATTTGTTGTATTTCTTGCTTGTTATTTGTTGTGTGTGTCAGCATATAAGCGTTTGCGCTTGTCTGGCAAGAAATTAACTTAGTCACAGAGGTCTGAGACAATAGCATGCAGGAATTGCTGAGCCAATTGCAGTGCCTCGTCAACGGTGAAGCCATTTCGCTCCAGCAGACCACTTAATAGCTCTGGCTGATGCAGAGTTTGGAAATCCATCACTCAGTTGGCCAGACAGAGATGAGCAGTATGTTCAGCACCACGACCAGGGTGTGAGGAAGCAAGGACCATGACAATGAACCTGCCCTTATCATGAACTCGGGCCATTCAGTGTCAGGACCTCTCATTTAAAATCTGATTTGTAAGATGATAGGGTGACAGTAGAAAACACAGTCTATTAAAATTTTATGCAATGACCACAACGTCTGGAATGTATTATGTGAACGTTACGTTCCTTCCATATACATATACCTTATATACCATTTTCACCTGTTCACTGCCTGAAGGTTGGCAACATTGGTTAGGGCTAGGAATATCTTTGATCGAGATTAAATAAAAAATACTTCAGCTGATGATTAAATCTTCACTTACAGTAGAAGATATAGTAGGAGATACTTCCATCCATAATGCCCTTGCTTTCCAATATGCTGTTTCATCATCAAACTACTGCATTTTCTGTCCCTATTTAAGCCTCCTTCACAATATCCTGTCATAGCAGGAAATCATATTTCTTTCTCTTTTCATGCACAGAGCATGAATCTGCATTTTGAGTGCCAGGATGAAATTTTATTACATTTAAGGACACCAGGCTATAGATTCCTGCGGGTAAACACAGAAGTAGTATATTGAAGATCCAGGAGCCAGGCCTCACAGGAAGCTGTCTTGTTTCTGTTTAGTATGTCTCTAAAAGCAATATGGCCTTTTGACCTGCTGTATGAGCCTGAGCTGCTCTGAGACCCCCGCAATGTTGGGGGCTGGACACCTGTTGTTCCTTTTGCTGACTAAGCTAGTGCCTGAGTGAGTGAGTGTGTGTGTGGGTGAGTATGCGTTGTTGTGTGTGTGTCTGTGTGTCTGTGTTTTGTGCTGATGCAGGAAGAAATTCATATTGCACGAGGGAGTGCAGGATCTGTGTTACTTTATCCTGGTGGTATTGAGTAATGTCTGAGCAGTCTGTCATGTCAACATGTACAAATATAGGTTATTATCTTGTCAGGTTTTAGCTACACAGCCAGGCAGGGCTAGGAAAAAGATGAAAAAAAAATGCAACAAAATACTAAGGGGACACACAGTCATCCCCAGTGCACACATTTACATCTAAATCAAGCATTATTAGCTCTTCAGTGAACCAAAGGTAAACATCTATTTTGATGTGTACTCATGTAGTTATACTTATTAAACCATCTTCACCGTCAGATTGTAAACAGTAAGAATGAATAACTTTGCAAAGCTAACAGAAATGAAGAGAAACTGCTACAGCAAAACAGCTAATGAGTTTGCTATATCAAAACCCAGATGGCTGGCATATCTATGAGTCTCATCTCTCCAGAATGTGCTAGTACTGTATGAATAATAGTGTCTTGAGCAGGATGTGTTACCTGTGACAAACTACTTTAGTCACAATTTGTATGGAGAGTCCAATACTGACAGCCAATTTATGTGTCACTAAAACGTCTACTGAGATTCAAGTGACACATGGGTGTGAAAGTAGTCTGCAGTCATTCGTTGTCTGGGTAAGGGTTGAGGTTAGGGTTCAAAACGGGGTCAGGTGTAAGGTTGCAGAATCTGTAGGGATGCAGCAAATAAGTAAGTGACACATTGTTGGACATCTACTTTGTGTCACCTGATACCTGAGTCGCAGCTTTGACTCAACCAAATAAAGTGTTACCAAATACACCAGGAAATCAATATAAACATGTGTCCTAAACATGCATAATGGATGAAAATCGATATCAACTCAAAGCCAACAATAAAATAAAGATTTAAAAGGAAAGGGATGTCACACAATCAGATCCCAGCACCTACCAGTGCCATCACCAGCCCAGTTAAATCTCTCAGCTGCTCTGAGAAAACACATTTCAAAAATATACAATCCCCATGTACGACTCTTTCCATCAGGCACAATCCCAGTGGAAAAGAGTTTCAGATGTGCGACAGCTGACATATAGCTTTGCCTTGTGCAATTGGCAAGAATCAGTTATTACTCATGCCTTGCATTGTCAGTCAATTATTATCTTACAGGATTTGTTTGAGGTCTTTCAGATTGATTGTTAGGTTATTGGAGAGAGACTTCAAAGTCTCTGGAAAAAAACAAAACTATGTTTGTCATTCTGAGTCACAGAACCCATGAATCTTTTCTTCTTTTGTCCATTTTTCAATTACTTTTTGAGGGGACGCTGAAATAAAGCACTGCCGCCTCTTTAAGAATAAAATGTTTGGCAATACTTACACAGTTTGTGTCCTGGACAGAGGCCCTGATTTGAAAATGCAATTAATTTAACTGTCATTCTCTGGTTTGCGTCATATAAACATGTGCACTGCTACAGATTGCATGGTTGCTTCAGTTGCATTGATATTCAGTGGATTATCATCTTGGAGTAGAGTATCTAGGGAGGCCACAGAGGTTGACCAAGTGAAGGCAATGTGTTTTTTTTTTTTTATGCAAAAGCATGAAGAAAGTCATTTGGATTGTGTAACATAGGACCATTCATGCATGGTGGACTGTAAAGTGTCAAGGAAAAAGTGAATCCTAATGCCAGTGTCACAAGCAGTGCTTGATACCCTGCAGCACTGTATGCACAAAAGACTATAAAAATATACTGAGGATGAGTTCTGCAGTGTAGATCGTATTGTTCCAGCACAGGGTCTATTTTTGTGTCTGTTCCAGTGGTTGATGCCAGTCCACTCACTGATCTCTGTGGAACTACTGGCAGGGACTCTCCAAAAAAATTTGAAACAACAATGAGCATATAATTTCTTCACTCTTCTTATTTGGCTGGCAGGGAGGCAAGCAGGCAGGAAGACAGGTAAACTTGACAGTCCCGCTACCAGGCTACATCACCCACATGCGTTGGGAACAGCAACTCCCAAGGATAGACTGCATCGAGGAACCTGATGCAATACATTGTGCTCATTTATTTCAAAACGTAGGGTGTTTAAAGCCGGCGTGTGCCCAACCTTGGTGTCAGCTGTCTGAACTGACCAGTTAGAGCTGCAGACATCATGCCACCGATGAAGTTAATGACCTCAGGATGTGAAATCACAGCCTTGATGATGGTGCCGGGCAATATGAGGGAATTGGTATTCACTGTGTCCGTTTCAAACAATGAATAATTTATGCTGTGCTTGAAGCTACTGCTGGGTTTGGTGTGAAGAGGAAGGACTGCAGAGGGGTAAGTGGTGGGAAGAGGAACAGAGGAATGTTAAAGGCAAAGGAGAGTCTTATCTTCAATTCTTATGGCAGCAGTGTTGAGCAAATAGTGTAACAATTCAGCCATCATTAATGGCTGTGGGTCGCCTCCATTACCATTCTGACTAAATGATGTTGGCAGATGTCTTCAGAGTTCAGAGATTAAACTGCACGGGAAACCATCTCAGTCTGCTATATCTTCTGTGTGCTTTAAGCTGTAAAAACCTATTTAAGAATAATAGAAAAATAATTTGCGGTATACTGTGTGTTCAGCTTTTTAACCTGTTCATCATCCAACATTAACTGTGACTAGAGGTTGTTTTCTGACAATATACAGTGGGCTACTTTATTTTGTAGGATGAACTTTGTACAATAGAACAACAGCAGAGCCATCTATACAGAATAGGAGTATAGCACAATCTATTATACCAACATACTAAGAGTAAGTAAAAGCAAAACTTAATAAATAAATAAATAAAATAAAGTTATTTTGAGGAGTTTTAAAGGAGGACATTGATTTCACTCCCCTGATGTCATTAGGCAGGTCGTTCCAGAGCTTAGGGGCCGTGACAGAGAAAGCTTGATCACCTTCAGGCTAGAAGACTTTCAAAATCTCACCTGGTTTAGAAGGGCATTGCATCACTCACAGAACAATGGGTTTCACTGATTTTCTTTTTTTTTTTTCCCCTCTCAGTGGTAGCCGTGCCTGCCACTGAGAGCTCTTTGCAGTGAAAGCTGGAAGTGAATAGGCTTCATTAGAAAAAAGGTGATATTAACTTGGCAAGAAATGCACAAAGAGCTGTAAGACAGAACTTCCCATAGTTGTAATTTCTGAGGGCCTTTGGTATGCACACATGATTATCTTTAATACATCGCTTCTGCCTCATCTGACTCCAGACTCAGCTGTTGACGGCGGATGATTCCCACACATGACAAGAATTGCTCAGGCCCCTGCAGATGTTGGCTTGTACATATAAAATGTATAACATCACAGGGGAGGCTCAGATCAGTCTGCAGGTCAGTTGAGGTTAAGACCGAATCTGTAAAACAGTCACACTACCAAATAATCTAAGCTGACCATCAGTCCTGACCAAGCCTCCAACTGGGATTTTCCTTTCATTTGTTGGGAAAGACAAATCTGGCAGAAATCGGGTTGATAATCCTCCAGCATTTCCCCAGCCTTAGTTTTGAGCCTCGACTGTGGAACAACCCGAAGAACTCTGCCCAGAGATCTCAGGCTGTGTTTGGGTCCACGAGAGAGCTGCACTGATTGCTGAAAGCCCAACTCCACTTCACTCTCACCTTACTATTCTGTCTTCACATGTGGGTGTACTGTAGGTGATGGTTTGGATGTGCTAAATGAATGAAGAGCAACATGAACGCCAGTGTCTGTCGGCTCTGTGGAGCGGGGAATCGATCCCTTTAAAAAGCCATGGCGAAAAATATATTGCATTGCCGCACACACAATATCATCTCTGAATTGATTGATGTTTCAATCAATACATGATCTCAGGAACTGTTACCATGCAAAGAATGACAAGTGCTTAAATACAGTCATTACAGAAAGTAATCGTTATTCACATGGTGTGTTTTAGGGTGTGTCCACAGAGCTGCACGGGTAATCTAGAAACATCCCCAGGACAAAATATGCCTCAAACGTCCAGCATCAAAAAGGCACAAAACATACTTAAATCTAGTTCTTCATATGTAGCCACGGGTGTGTGACTCTCCAGTTCTGTTATCCAATAAGCCACCCGTTTCAAAAGGGCTCCCTCATTTGGAGATGTGAACGTTTTCTATACCGGTGCACCAGTATGAATCACCGGGGGTGTTTCATGTGTGTGAAACAGAGGGCCACCGTACTGTCTATTTGCATTTTTAATTGCAGACTGGTGTTCTGCCATTCTGATCATCAAGGGTCTTATTGTCATATCATCAGATGGGAAAAGGAATTGCACTGAGTAGCCTAGTGTGATGGCACTGTATGTATTTTCCACATTTGGGTGGGTTGGGTATATTACCAACTAGAATGTGAAAGTGTGAATGGGCAAATTCACCATTAGATACCCTTACCTCAGTCGGTACTATCAACAATATGTTGTGTCCAGTTCATTCTAGGAGTTATTGTCATGGTTCTGTGTTTTTGGACTTTGTTGGGACAGTGTTTGATTTCTGTGTCTCGGTGTAGATTCCTATGCTCTCTGTGTCAGTCTTTTGCCCTACCCAGCTTTCCACGGCTGCCCTGTGTTTGGGTAATTAGCCCCAATTGCTCTGTTCCCACCCCAGAGTTTCCCTCAGCTGATCCCCTGTGTTCTCCAGTCTTGTGTTCCAACCTCTTTCCTGGGTGAGTCTTGTTTCTTCGTTTGTTTCTGGTGTATTTAAGTCTTGTTTCCAGTTCAGTCTCGGCCTGGTCATTGTTGTTGCTGTCATGTGTGCTCCCAGTGTTCTTTAGTTCCCTGAGTCTATTATTAAATACTTGCTTTCTTTAACACAGCCTGCCTCAGCTCCTGCATTTGGTTATTTTTTAATAGAGGATTGTTGTCAAGCTGTGGCCTCATCGACATATCTGCTCCTTCCCAAATGAATCTGCTTCATGAAGCCTCGCTGCTGTGTGCCGTAGGGTACTCTTAGCTACTAATCTATAGATCAGTGATGCTAACTCTCCCTGGTTTGGTGGTTAATCCAAAATGCTCAGGCAAAAGCTACAAGTATAACAAAATAAACTGATCAGAGTGGAAAGCTCACATAGGGATGGAACAGTGGCTACCCGTTGAGGCTGGAGCTGTGCAATTACAGCTCAGCGTGGCTTAGTATGCTATATTTACTTTGGATTGAATATGTTCGTGTGCATAGCATGTGCAGGACATCACAAACCTCTGTCTCCCCAGGTTTCAGACAATTAGAGGTAAAAGTTATTTTTGTTCTCTCGAGCATTTGAGTGGAACAAGCTGTGAGACTCTAAAGGATACAATAAACCTGTGAAGCTCCTGACAGAAAATAAAGGCTTAGCTTATGGAGTGTGTTCAGTTTAAATTCATGTTTTGAAAGCGGCCAGCTCTATATTATATTATCTATCTATCTATCTATCTATCTATGACTATTGTATTGTGATGGACCACAAAGGAAATACATTTTCAACTTTACTGTGCTGTCCTTA
>OMLB01043319.1:0-15966 GCA_900302555.1 Myripristis jacobus | reverse complement strand
ACAAGCCCTTCAAAGTTTTAGAGATTTAAAAAAAAAAAAAAATTAACCTTTCTATGGTTTGTTTCCCTGAAGTCTGATTTTCAGATTAAATCTGTAAAAAGAAAAAAAAAAGGAAATTTTTATTTCAATGGTGGAATTGCTTTCATTCATTCTGAGTTATCTCGATTATCCATCCTGTCAGTGTTTCCAGCAGCAGTGTTGGAGGCTGGGCGTTTGGACCTAGAAGCAGGGCTAGAGAGGCCCACCCACGCCGGCTGGCTCCACAGACGCACACAAAACAGGCTACCCCGTCCATCCGGGAGGTGACCGCCATCCCGGGAAGACGCAGCGGCGGCTACAACATTGTGGAGCACAGCGGGTGGGTCCTCGCATCACGTCTGAAAAACAATATGTGCTTATTACAGTGTATAGCATGTACAATGGTCGCACGGTAGGGGGGCATACGATCACGTTCGTATACATCCTGCAATGGAGAAGCAGCTGTCCAAACATTGTGCCATGCAGAGCACGGTTATTTATTTATTTTTTTTCTATAGAGGCAAAATTTCTCAAGTCCAATGGGTACGGTAGTGTGTTCATATGGACTTGGTGGGCAGCTTAACATTCTACAGTTAAAATGGTGTGTCCTCTTTTGTATGAGCAGAGGGTTTCAAAACCTGTTTTTCAGGGAGAGTGTTAGGTTGCATACATGGGTGGTGGTAAAGCAGGAAGGATCTTGCATGAAAGGAAAGAGATAGGGGTGGTACCAGTGCTGAAATGCCACTATTAAAGGTTCATCCATAAAAATAGGTCCCGGTCCATGCATTCAACTCAATAATTTTGCATAATTGTACCAAGTGTAGTCTTTTTTGGGAATCAAGTGGCAAAGGCCGACAGTTTTACAGCAGAATGAATTGCTACAGTATTTACAAGTCAGTGTAACACTAATTACCTGTTTTTCAATCAGGTCAAACTCGTTGTATACTGGTTTTGTCTGCCTGTGGCTCATGCATGTATTCAGACTAAGTGGCATTAAAAGTAGTGTTAATGGAAGGACTTTTCAAACGTGAAATATTTGCAGCTTAGTTGCCTTTAGATTATTAAACATTAACCAGCTTGTTATTCCATCTATGTTTATTTAATGCTGTTTGAGAGCATGTAGATTCAGTTCAGGCTAGTTCATTGACACTGAGTTATGTTCAGTTCATATCAGGTCAGTGTGATGTAGTTCATTTCACTTCAAGTGGCTACAACATGAAAGACACAAGACATGGAAAACACACAGCAAAACAGTTTCTCAATGGAAAATAAAGATGAGGCAAGATTTGACAGTTGGCACAGCTCACATTCTAACATTTTTTGAGAGAGTTGAGGATTTCTTGCCATCAGAAGGGCCTGGAGATCATGTGAGGTATTTCTCTTTCTGAGACACACTTTCTTTCTCTCTCTTTCTGTTGCGTCTGGATCCTGTCAAAAGAGGAAGGACAGAAAACAGTTCTAAGTGTTATGGGGAACGAGGGTCCCGTGGTTAATTCATACTTTTGCTATATTTATTCTCCAACGATATGGAGAGATTGCGACACTTAGCCATCAACTATCCCAGAACACACTAGTGTCAGCAATTTTTCTGAGTCCAGATTCTGTTTGACCATTCGTTACCCTCACACACACACACAGACACGCACACACACACATACCACACAAGCAGAGCCTGGCAGTTTGGCTGCAGTGGGTCTTCATTGCAAGCATGCTGATGACATCTTCCCAGGCAATATCTGGGCTGGTGCCCAACCTAATGCACACACACCCTTCCCACACACACACACACACACACACACACACACACACACACATACACACAATTGTATGAATTTGTATTTGTGTGTGTGAGTGTGTGTAGGGTGGGTTCTGCCTCTTCATGTTTACTCTCGGTCATACTTTTTAGGAAGAATTGATGAAACTGGCTGTGTGCTATCTATATGTATGTATGTATGTGTAAAGATCACTGTGTCTTGTGATGATCTGATGATAGTATCTATTTTGAGGCTTTGTGGTTGGAATGATGGTCGTTGTGCCACTTCCACATATGAATTACATCACCACTGCCACTGGTCCACTGGTCACTGGCAGTGCCGTCGTGTAGGGGGGAAAGGTGATGACAATTCTAAGGGCCCACAGCCCACTAGGGCCCACACACAGTTAAAAAAGTGGCAATGAATGGGGTAGAGAGGCCCACACCAATATTCTCTCAGGGGGCCCAGAATTTCAAGCAACTGCCCTGGTCACTGGTCCTGCTGTATCCCACTGAAAAAACAACACGACCAGCATTGCTCAGTAAAGGGACCTAATAGTACTATAGTGACTGTTATGTATCAACAACCTTATGAAGTGCACATTGACACTACCATATTAGCTTAAACTGAAATATCTATAGAACTTCTGTTGTTTATCTTTTGTTTCACTTGACTGTTTCACATCTGCCTTCTGTAACAAGCCTGCAGCTGCCATTATGTATCCTTCCTCAAATCCAGTCCAAAAATTGAAATACTGCAGCTGACTGCAAGATAACTTGACAAAGAAATTAAAAAATGAAATTGAAATTAATTAGAAATGGCTGTGTTTGGGTGTAGTTAGGGTGTAGGCTTGTTTTTTTTTTTGTTTTGTTTATAACAGCCCTTCTCTTTATTAGTGCAGTATTTCAAGGTATTATTGAATAGGGAAGTGCCAGAGCTCTCACAGTTTTCCTGGAACTCCACAGAGTTAGGCCTAGCGTTTTAGAGTCTGCAGCTCTCTCATTTTTTCATGCCACATAAGACAGAGCCTGCAGCAGTGTGGTTAGTCATGAGTTTCTGTGGAAATCTGTCTCTTAAAGCCTGTAGAAGAAATTTAACACACGATGCATCTGACTTAGCAAGCTAATGTTCAAGGATGCTCTATGAACCCAGTTCTCACACAGAGAGGAATTAAACTTCAAAATATTGGCCATTTTTTTCCCTTTTCAAACAAGCACTGTGCTTTTTCTCTTCATTTAGTCTGATGACGTGGCTTTTTGTTTAGCCATCATTAACATTGCCCGCATCTGGAACACATCCCATAGCTTTGTGCTCTAGCTGTGCTGGTGTCTGGAGAGCTGGGACTAGTGAGCATTTCTGTGTTATGCACTACAGAAAATGAGGCAGGAGAACAACAGGGGCTGGTGGGAGGGAATTGGGCGAAAGAGGAAGGAAGAGGCTTGTCTTTATAAAGCAACTGGGAGTGGAGCAGGAGATAGGTGGAATGCTCCTCAAGAGCAGCTGGAGAAACTATCCAGAGGCTGAGCTGTGAGTATTACTGAGTGGATCCTTTTTGTTTTGCAGTAGCGCAGTGTTTTGTTTTGCACTTCTTGAAGTCTTTGCGCTTGCAAGTTGTAATTGCTTCCTGCTGTTGGCTACATGGGACTCAACACGGTCATAAAAATCTGTTTTGCGCTCAACTAGTGGATCAGAAAAACAGCTGTACTGCGTATGTTATCCAAGTTCTGAATGAGTAATCCAGCTCTTTTTAGAAAAACACTGAGAACTGGTCTAACGACTGGCATTCAAACAGTGCATCTTTTGCTTGCATTTTCCTATCTTTAAGGTTTTCTTCTTTTTTTCAGTCTCCATTTTTCTCAGGAACTGTGAGTTTGTGTGTGCACGTGTGTGTGTGTTTGCAGTTGTGGAGTAGTATCAGAGTGTTTTGAAATTGTCTGCGTGAGTGTGTGTGTGTGTGCGACCATGTCGGACCTCAGGGACAGCATGACGGTACGTCGCTGCCTCACCTTCGTTACGGGCTTGCTGGAGTGCCTGTGCTTCGCCGGGGCCGTGTTCGGTTGGGCTTCACTTGTTTTTGTCCTCAAGATGGAGGGCTACTTCAGCTCGCTGTGTGTCAACACGACAATCAATGGGACACAGGTCTTAGGTCAGTTTGGCATCCTCTCCTCACATCTCTGAATTCTGAATGTCTCTAAAGTTTTTATATGCAGCAAATAAAGTCAAACACAAGGTCTTTGGGAATGTGTCAGAGCTGAAGATGTTTCAGGCTGCAGGGTTAGCCCAGGCATCTGTTCTTTGCATGATTTTATACCCACACAAATATGTACACACAGGGACACACATACATTTAACATTATTCTTTTTATTCAGAGCTTTAAAGTCCAGTATTACATACAAGGGTTTAATATTCCTGTTTGAATTTAATTTCTGAATCAAAAAAGTGCATTTTTACCAAACCTTTTCTGATGTAAAATATGCCCTCAGCAAAGTGAATGAGCCTGAGTTCAAAACCTGGGCTGGTCACATTATACAGTCATCACTATCCAGAGGGCTGATTATTTTCAAAAGCTCAGACACTATTGAAACACACATTTCTCTCATGCCCATGAGCACACACACAACATACATGCAGTCACATACACACACCTGCCACTGTCTCTGTTGACTGATCACGAGGAGTGAGCCTTAGGAGTCGATCTTAGGAGCTGATCTTCACCACCACCTCACTGAACACAGCTTTTCTACCCCATCACCCAGTTTTTGTCTCTTTTTGTGTCTCTCTGACAGACTGCAGTGGACAGGATGAGCAGTTCTCGCTGGTCTTCACCATCGCCTCCTTCATGAATAATTTCCTGACGTTGCCCAATGGTTATCTGTATGACCGGTTTGGCACTACAGTGGCTCGGCTGTTTGGAATGTAAGTCTGATGACATCCCATTTACTTGATTAACAGTGAACAAAATGGATGGGTGAATAGGATGGCACCAGGCCAGTACTGGTACAATGTTGCTGATGTCCTCTATTCTAACTAGCACAGATGGCTTCCACAGCCACAAAAGGGTGGAAACAGTAGAACACTATTAAGTTCCTAACCAATTTTGAAAACAAATTGAATCACAAACATTTTGACAGTTTTCACTTCATTTTTTTGCTTACCATGCTTACATTAGATGGGGCATCACACATTTGTGATACAGCAATAATATAGCTCTGATGATACGATGTAACAATATGATATAACTGAGATGATGCTGTTGACATCAGCACAACTCACGTGTTTCATTCACTGTGCATTAATAAGTGGCATTATTATGTACATTACATTTTTTTCTTGAAGCAGTTTATATTATAGTATGAAAACAAG
Source organism: Myripristis jacobus (assembly GCA_900302555.1). Lineage (NCBI taxonomy): Eukaryota > Metazoa > Chordata > Actinopteri > Holocentriformes > Holocentridae > Myripristis > Myripristis jacobus. Next base: position 10,830 of record OMLB01043319.1, on the reverse strand, counting down.
TGAGAACAATAAGGCTTGTAATTGAGATACCTTGTGGCAACAAGAGTTGTCATAGCAACCTTAAATCCATTGCTGGGATCATCTTTGGTGGACGGTGCCTTTGACCATTCAAATTGCTTGGCTGAAACTCCTAATTTTGTAATACTGTTTGACTGTAGTGAATGTGAATTAAACATCAAAGAGTCCTGGGCTGCAGGAGTGAGCAGTTATTAGTAAAGCAAACACAGTTTAGCTGAAGACAGAGGGGCATCTGTCCTCTTCCCCATCCCCTTGCAGCTCTGTTTGATGGTTGATCGATATGGGTTTTTCAGTGGCCGATGCTGACGAAGATATATAGACAGCGGGGTATATTTGATAAAAGACAACAATTTAATAATAATAGCAAATGAGAAACAAAACTAAACTTTGAAAATTTTTAGTCCACTTAACAACAGCTTTTGCCAGCAGATAAGGAGTTCTAACATTGTTCCACAGCAGCCACACTGACAAGGCTGCCTTTAGATGTGTCTCCATACATTTTTTGTTTATGAGCCTCGTGAGTGCAGATATCGGCCGATGCGGATTTGGCTGGCCAATTAATCGGCCTATCTCCAGTTCTGTTCCTCTGTCTCTGTGAATACTAAGCCAATGCTAGTGTGTTGAGTAGCCTTAGCTGCAGCATTATTTTCTTGTTTTTCCAGCACATCTGTGGACCAAGTGGTTCCCATGTGTACTTGCTCACGACAACAGATGTTCAGTCACATGGAAAGAGAGAGGAAGAGAGAGAGAGAGAGAGAGGTGTCACTGAGTTAGGGGAAGAAACAGTTTTGTGTTTGAAAGAGAGAGTCCATATGTGCTTGTATGTGATGTAGTTGTGGGTGGACACATATGCATGGTCCCATGAATCAAGACGGACGAGTAGGACAGCTAGACAAAGACGAAGAGACCAAACATGAGGATAGAAACATGCTTCCAGAGGAGCAGAGGAGGCCAGGCATCAGTTGCTGAGAGCTGGAGAGCAGCAGACCTTAGGAATGCAGTCAAAGTGAACATGCCGAACCATGACCCTTGGCAATGCAAAAAAATAGAAAGAATTTTTATGGGAAGAGGCAACATCAACAGCCACAGTCTGGGAGTATGGAAGAGGAAAAGTGTTGTCTCTCCTGTTGCTGCTCACCTGTTTTGTCAGCCATTTCACTTGCACTGCTATTAGTCTCTTTTATCTTACTGTAAGTTGCTCTAGATAGGGATATCATTTTTTTTGTATAATGTTGATAGGTGCAACATTCAGTTGTGTATCTGTAAATGTGTGTGTGTGTGTGTGTATGCACGCATATAAGTGTGTGTGTGTTGTGCTGAGTCTGGGGTTGTTAAGGTTAGACGTGTTGGCTAAGGTTAACACATTAAAGATGCAGTCACTAACTAACCCTCCGTACCGTCTACCTCTTCACATTTATTATCATTAGACACATTCCTACAAATACACTCACATAACATATAGGTTACACAGTACACATACCTCCCCAGTCTCAGCCCCGGCGTTTACTAATCCACAATAATAGACTTGGGTATCTGGTCTTAAGCTCATGCATATGTTTCCACTAAAAGAGGATGGACAAGAATTTGAAAGCCACGGAATGCAAATACACGTAGACAGGTGGGCCACGTAAAAGAGGGTGAAAGTAGGCCAAAGGCTTTCCAAACAGTGCCAGTTGGACAGTGGTGATGGAAAGAGGGAGAGCTGAGCAAGAAGAGACACAGAACCCGCATGGGAACATGTGTATAATATGCAAGCCTTTTTTATTATTATTATTATGATTGTTTATTTTGATTGTCAGTCTTTTTTGCTTATTTTAGGTGATCATATTGATTTGTGTGTTTTTTGCTGTTCCTCTGCATCTTAAATATCCACTATTTGCACTTACTTACTGCTTACTGCTCATTATTTGCCAAGACAAGATGAAACGATAAGACTGTAATTTCTCTCTCCCACCAGATTTCTCTACACTACAGGAACCTTGATTGTGGCCCTCACAAATTCAGGTGAAAGCTTTTTCCTCTGCTCATTATGTCCTACCTTACATCCATGGTGCCTTATAAGTACTGAGAAGAATTGGGCTCTAACTGGATGATTCTCAGTCACGGGTGCTTATTTTTCTCCCTTTTTGTCTCCATCAGCTCTGTCTGTCCTCCTCTTCCCTGCTCTGTCCTTCATAGCAGTGGGTGGCATCTTGTTCTTGATGACCAACATGCAGGTACCAAAGAAGTTTTATTATACATTTATCATGCCTCCTTATGTGATTGAATCAGTTGCGTGCTGTTGTTTGCAGCATGACGTTGCAATGAAGAAATTCCTGCAAAGCAAATGATCACCTCAGTTAATCTGTTTAACACCCTTCTCTAAGGATGGTTTTCAAATGTTTTTGCTTTATCGGCCAAGTTTGACCCAAGTTTGAGGTCATGACCCTCTCAATTAAACTGTTAAATATTAAATTTTTTCTGACTAAAAAATAAAACAATCGCTGAAGGAAATCTATAGGTAGGTTATTTTTTTTTCAAGTGTTGTGCCTGTTTCTTCTAGACAGGCATACATATACGGTATATGAGCATCTACACTGAATATGCGCATGCATGCACATCAATCAAGCATCACACAAAAGTATTGTAGAAGGAAACATCATAAGCCATCAGGTTTCAACAATCCTGTGATTTTCTAACTGCAACGCATAACAGGACGACCCTGTTGGAGCTGCTATGCTCTGCTATGGTAACCACAGTGTTGTCTCATGAATACAGTCCTGTATTGACTGGCCTCAGGCCAAGTTGAAAATGCAAAGACTTTGTGGTGATACTGTTACTATCAGTCTAAACTAAAGCCTCACTGAGTTTTTCACATCTATCCAACTAGTCAATTCAGCTTTTATTTACACTGAGGGCTAGCCAAGGATGCATCAACAGACAAATATTACCATAGAAAAGAAGATGGATGCAGACCATAGGCCAGTCAGAACTGCAAGAAAATCCATACACGAGTTTCCTCATGAACACACATTTTGTTGTTGTGTAATTCTTGTAGGTGGGGAACCTGTTTGGCTCACGTCGCTCTACTGTCATCACACTTTACAATGGAGCTTTTGACTCTTCCTCAGCACTCTTTCTCATCATTAAGGTAGAGAAACATTCACACATACAGTCACACTTCAGTACAGCTATCATAAATGAAAACTGCCGGTTACATTCATGTAATGGTGATGATCTCTACTCCTCCGTCCTCCTCTGTAGTTGTTATATGAGTCCGGTATCTCTCTGCACGCCTCCTTCCTCTTTATATCTGCGTGCTCCACCATTCACCTGTTCAGGACGTTCTTCCTTCTGCCCAAAACCACCATCCCCTACCCTCTGCCTGATGGCTACACATACGGGTAGGAACGTCCACCACCACTAATGTATACACATACATACAAAGATACCAGTACCACACATACACATGCACATACATTTGAAGGGTACCCGCCTAATGTATATAATTAAAACCTTAATAATCAAGTTTATCATTGACAAAACACTTTGACTATAGATTCCACAATGCCCTCCTTCTGTGCCTGACCTCACTGTGACCTTTACCCAATCAGGATGACCTGTGGCAAAACGAAGACGTTCAGTCCACAGCAGGTTGCAACTAAAGATGACACTCACAAGGACGACGATGTGGAGGAAATTCCTTTTAACAAGGACAGCCCCCCAAAGCAAGGTGTGTGTGTGTGGGCATTTGTATACGTGTGTATTTTATTATGGCACAGTTTGAGACTTTTTAAAAAAAATCCATTTACTGTAGAATACTAATAACCGCCACCATCTTGTCTTCCCCCAGAGAAAAGTTTCCGTGAGTGTTTCCTGTCCTGGTTCTTTATGTTGCACCTGATGTGGCTGTCTGTCATGCAGCTCAGACATTACCTGTTCATCGGCACCCTCAACCCCATGCTGCAGAGGATGACGCGGGGAGAGCCCTCACTGGGTAAACACACACAGTCAGTGTTGTGCAAATTCACACAACATCTAGCTCAAAGTTCAGTTCACAATAATTCAAATGAACTAGCTCACATTCACAGTTCAGAATTTTGAATGAAGTTCACCAGCCCACAATCCCAATAGTTCTTCCTTTAAAAAAAAAAAAAAAGCTGCTCTTAGCTTTTTTTCAGTAGAACTTCCTTCTACCATCCATCCCCAGCCTGCAATCATTGCCACTGCCCACTGTGATTCTATAGCAGATTACTTTAATGAATTAAAGTAATCTGCTATAGAATCACAGACTTTTACTTTTAAAAACCAAGAAAAAACAATGTTAGCATATGTTTTACCATGTAAACACTGTGTTATACAGCAGGACAACTCAAAGCAGATTGGTCTTATCGTGGTCTTACCCTTTGTAAATGATTTCTTGTGATAATAATTCACTCGTAAATATTTCCCTAAACTGGCTGGATGCATCAGCTTGATGTGTTGATGCTGATCAATGCAGGCACAATTTGCACAAAAATGTGAGATTTTTTCCCATTGGAATCTGTGCTCTTTTGTTCATAAAACTCTGTGTTGTTTGAACTTACACTAGCCATGACGCATGCCAGTTGGTGTAAATCCTTGGCCTCGGGTGCCATACAACAGTGCATTCATGTTCATTAGTTGTTCACTGTTCACCAAAAACATGAGCACATTCAGTGAACAGCGTTCATAGAATAAGAGATGAATTAGGTACACTTTTTCCACCTCACTTCAGTGCTCTTCTGTGGGATTATGTAATATGCAATTTGTAAGGATATCTGTGATATCGAGAGCCCTCATTTCCCCTGCCACGGTGTCCCTCTTCTTTTGCATCACATTTATTTATTCTGAGTTCTAAATTGTGTAATTGCATAAATTTAACTGTTGTTAGATTTGTACACCATAACAGACTCAGTGCCACAGTAGACCAATGAAACACATTCTTCCTCCAAATTTTGAGAAATACACTATGTGAAATACATAAACAAATGAGGTAGCGCCTCCCTTAGGCCACTTAGTGTAAATTTGAAAATGAGCAATGAATCAAAGACATTTCATCAAAATCTGATCAGTGGCATCTGAAATACTGACAAATGAACAGACTACAGCTACAAATCCTGGTTTCATAAATCAAGTAAACTAATTGCAATAATGGAGAAAAGGCTTCTAATGCGATTACGCCTGCATTAAACAGGCTGTAGTGAAAATGAATAATCTCTGTTTTTTTTCACCACAGAGAGGAAACTCTGGCCTCTAGAGATAACGTCAGTCATTCACAACACTGAATAATACAAATGTTGATGTCTAATATTCTGGCAGACTCACTAAAACACTGGAAGTGCCATATTCTGTTTCATGTAAACATCTCTTCCCTGTTTGTGTATGTTCCTACAGTGAGCCAATACATCAATGCTTTTGCTATAACCCAGCTGTGTGGGGTGCTCTGCGCTCCCTGGAACGGCGTCATCATGGACAGACACAAGGGCAAACCCCGCAGCCCAGGTACTGCACTAGTAATGAGCCCAGAGACAGGGCACACCTTGAATCCATTTGTACCCTGGAGCAGCAGTCTGCAGGTTTTCATCCCATCCACAACATCTAATTTCACTGACTAGCCGAGGGTGAAATTAGCTGGTGTTGTGTGTGGTTGCAAAGAAAACCTGCAGAGTCTTGGGCCTTGGTGGCATATGGGTGACAACCACTGACCTAACAACTGATCTTGCTCTGTTGTCTCAGTGTGTGCACACCTGACCAGTATTTTCCATCTTATCTGTGGATGCATGTGTGTGTGTGTGTGTGTGTGTGTGTGTGTGCAGGAGTGAGCGAGTGGGAGGCTGACCTGCGGGCCTCAGTGCTCTCTCTGTTTCTGACGGTGCTGCAGTGTGTGCTGTTCTCAGTTTGCGCCGCCACCCCGTTCCTGCCCCTTCAGTACCTCACCTTCATCCTGCAGGTGCTCAACCGCTCCTTCCTCTACGGCGGCAATGCAGCCTTCATCAGTCTGGCGTGAGTTGAACACACATGAATAAACACACAAACACATACTTCCAAGTTGATAAATTTAAACATAGGTTCCTGAGGACATACACAGTTACAGATGCTAACACATGACTGCACAACAGAGAGCACTTTGTATTCGAGTTGAGAGTAGTTTATTTGAACGTAGAATATAAAAGCTGGAATAAAAGAAAAAGCAAAGGATTACAAACCACAGGTCAGACTGCCAGAGAAACCTAAACCTAAAAGTAAGTGAGGTGAGTGTGAATCAAAAAAAAAATAATAATAATTCTGTTTTTGTTGATGGTAGTGAGTTTTTCATTATTTTATTATACACAAGTCGAATATATTAAATGTAATTTAATCATCTCTTATATTTTCTCCACACCTCCTTTCTTCTTACCTTGTGTGTGTGTGTGTGTGTGTGTGTGTGTGTAGTTTCCCACCCTGTCACTTTGGGAAGCTGTATGGCCTGGTCATGGCTCTGTCTGCCGTGGTTTCTGTGCTACAGTATCCCTGCTTCGCCCTGGTCAAAGGAGCCCTGGGAGGAGACCCGCTATATGTGAGTACACAGACTTTTCTTTGTCACCATTCCCAGAGGAGGACATCATGTGATTCCATCTTATGATGTATCAATCAGATTGATACAACTACAAATCTGCCATTAGCCCTACATAAGAAAGTTTGCAGTCATGATCCTTTTGGTTCTGTACCCTGGCTGTCCCCTCTCTGAAAATGTGTCATTAAACGTGGAGCTTGCCCTGAAGTCCATTCAACGTCAAAACTAATGTTCTGTGAGCCCAAACAATGTTTTTGACACTCCCCTCGTTTTTAATATTCAAATAGTGATGAGTGGTAGCCGGCATAACCACCACTTGAATAAGCATAGGTGTGTTGATTTTAATAATTTGATTGTGATTTGGATTTTTTCCGTGCCTTGAATAGATACAAGAAAAACAGTCATAACCTCAGTTTCAAAACGTGTTACATGTTACAACATGTTCTCCACTTTTCAAAACCTTTGGTTGCTATTTAAGATTTGAAGGATTTTATTCTGCCAATGTCACCTTCCAAAATTACTCACACTGCCTTGGAATTATTCATATGAATGTGCGTAACCTTGTTCCTAAGATGGATGATATTGACACGGTTGTCAAACAAAATAAAAATGCTAATATGTCTTAACTACTGCCGTGTTTTTAGATGTGGTCAACCTACAAAGGGAGGAGGCGTAGATATTTTTTGTGACAAGCTGTTTAATTGCCTGTTATTATGTCTGCTATTATGTCTTTCTATCTCTTCATCTGTCTGCAGGTGAACGTAGCACTGACTGTGCTCAGCATGCTGGCCTTCATCCATCCTGCCTACGTTTACCTGTACTGTCGACGCCTCGCCTCCCAGCGAGCCAAAAGCAAGGAAGCCGACACTTCCTCAGCTTAAAATCAGCAGGGTGTAAAGGGAACCGATGATATGCACTTAAAACTGCTATGTCACATGTTTAGTTTGTGTGAAGTTTATGTTGAGAAGTGTTGATAGATGAGTTTGTAGTCAGGTGAGGTTGCATTCGGTACACTTGTAGTACACTCAGTAAGTGCTGGAAATGAAATATGAGTTACTTTTTTCCCTTTGAAAACACATTAACTGCCAAATGGGATGAAATGGAAATTTCAACAATATATCAGCTTGTTGCCAGGATATATGTTTGTTTTACATGTTTTACCAGTACATATTATCGAAGAGAGTTCAGAGATGGAACAAACCTGTTTACAATCTTGTACGAGCTTGGTTTCAGCTCAAGTTGAGCAGCTTCCTAAAGCATCTCAGCACTAAGACTGAATTACAATTAAACGCATGGACGCAGTGCTAGTATGCTTTTGGGAAATCCACCTTTAGCAATGACTAGCATGAGCCTTGGCTAGTGTATTTCACAACTGATGCTGATATTTAGGGCCTGAGCCTCCATAGGAGAGGGCCCTATTGTAACTGTAGTGCTTTTGTAGTTATACTCCCCCTGTAATGTGCCTCAAGTTGCTTGGCTTATTTTCAGCTCTGTAGCTATGCAAATATTAGTGCACTGTGATGGTGACATGTCCAAACACTGCTGTTCAAAGAATGATGAGACAGTGGTTTCAGAGTGCCTCAGTACAGGCTTGTATTTTCTGCAGATTGAGCTCCAAAGAGCATGGTACTCCATCAGATATGATCATTTAACCTTCAGCCAAAGAAGCCAAGCTATAGTAATTAGACATGTCATAATCTGTTTTGTCTTAATAGGAACTATCAGTGGATCGCACTGGGCAAGCTGAGAAGTTGGCCACAGTTTTGAGCAAATGCTGTGTTCTCATAGCCTCAAGTGCAAGCTTATTCATACCCATCAGTGTTGTTGACTGTCAGAGACTGTGCCACTCTTCCATCTGTTGGTGTCACAGCGAAGCTGTAAGCCACTAATAACAGCTATGTGCTGGACATGATATAACTGTCCCGGATACAAACCAAACATGCTGTTAGAATCTAACAGCATGTTTTGTTAGGAAGCCTCAGGTGTTCATTGTTCTTATGTAGCTGAAAAGCAGGCTCTGGTGTCATCAAGGAAAACAGTATTTCAATGAAATGTACTTATGCTATGTGCCTGAGTATAAAGATATGTTCTCTCAATGTTATTTTACTGATAGACTTGATTTTTATATTTAAATGTATTTTTCCAAAGTGCCAAGTGTCAAATGTGGTATATGTTGTAAATATGTTGCAGTGAATTATAAATGTTACAGTGAGCTGTGCCAAATAAAATTCACCTTTGATATAAACTTGGGTAGTGTAGTGAAAAGAACAAACTCTAAATTTCTTCATCTCTATTTTTGCCTATGCAGCCTAAACAATCTTTTTCATTTTTCATCTGTTGTGAGAAAGTCTGATGTATCCAATAATACATTTGTGAGCAGCTGCCCATAATATGTTAGTTAGTGACTAAGTTTGACATCCAGTAACTTACAAGGCCACAATGGAAATAAGTCTAGCAACTTTTGAGTTATCCTAGGCATTTTTTCTTCACATGCACACATGCTTTGTGCTCTAAATTTGACAGTGAAAGAAAGAAATGGTGTGGTATATTCATGATAAAAAACAACATAAAATTATAATCATATAATTAAATTATAATTATAATTGAGTTCTGATAAGGCTTTAAGAAAAAGCCCTGTCGGAGCGTACTAAGTAGTAAATATCAACTATATTACACTGAATTATTGCACAAAGCAAGAGGATCAACGTTTTGTAAATGTCGATGCCCAAAACAAAACATTTCTAAGTGATATTATGAAGGCCTGCCACAGAATTGAGTTTTTACATCCCCTGTGGAGCCACATCATCCCACTGCTGGTTTTGTTTGCCTTTAGCTTTGTTTTCAATTCATTAACTGATCTCTTAATGGAAAGCCTGGCAGGGAATGACTGTTGCACAAATGAAGCTGCAAACATATTGGGAGGGAAGGCCTAGCAAAGGATGTGTATGTTGCACCAAAAGATGTCCCTTAAAAAAATAAAAATAAAATAAAAAAGTCAAATTTCTAAAATGTGTAAAGAAAATGTTAAAAAAAAATGTCACGCCAGGTTTTCCTGTATTTGCTGTCACAGAGTAAACTCCATCATATCAGAGGTGGATCATGTTGACTGGGTGATATCTAATATTTTACTAATGACCAATATCAGTTCCATACTTCTTATATATATCTGAGTTAATTTTGCTATTCAATATGGAATGTGTCTTGAGGTTATTATCCATTTTAAGATAAATGAGTATAAGTAATATACAAACTGGGTGACATTTTTGCAACCATCTCAGTCTTGTCTCTTTCCCCCAAATAATGTCATAATGTTATTTTTCCAACAGATGGCAACGCTGTGCTTTATTTAAAACCTACAGTTTTGACTGTCATTTTGATCTTGCGGTATTTCTGGTATGTGAATCAGAATGAAACCACCTGATCATTGTTAGGGGGACACTGACTTAAAATCAGCAACATCAGGCTGATCCTGGACTGCAGAGATGTTTATTAGAAAATCTGTATAACGAAGATGAAAGGTTTCATTACAACTGAGCCTAGAGGGGATTGTAATCCTGTCCTGATGAGATCTGTCCAAGGTGCTGAAATAAATTTTCCTCAGTGGAAGCTCTAGGCCTAAAATGGCCTTTCCACTCCAGTTCTGGGAAATCTAAAAACATGTTGTTGCTGGTCACAAATTTACATAACCAAAACTCTGATGTCAAATTTCCAGTGAACACAGCATGGTGTGTGGAAACCTCTTGACAAATTCAAGACTTTGAGGTCCTGCACTTTTTCCTGGAATTGTGTGGTATATTCATGATAAAAAACAACATAAGGTTATGATCAGATATTGGACTACTGTTGACTCAGTAATTTGTTTGTCTCTCTCTCTCTCTCTCTCTCTCTCTCTCTCTCTCACTCACTCCCTCTCTATACATATATATACAGTGGATATAAAAAGTCTACACACCCCTCTTAAAATGCCAGGTTTTTGTCATGTAAAAAAATGAGACCAAGATAAATCATTTCAGAATTTTTTCCACCTTTAATGTGACCTATAACCTGTACAACTCAGTTGAAAAACTAAATGAAATCTTTTACAGGGAGGAAATAAAAATAAAAAACTGAAATAATGTGGTTGCACAAGTGTGCACACCCTCTTATAACTGGGAATGTGGCTGTGCACAAAATTAAGCAATCACATTCAAACTCATATTAAATAGGAGTCAGTACACACCTGCCATCATTTAAAGTGCCTCTGATTAACCCCAAATAAA
>OMLB01043318.1:0-23348 GCA_900302555.1 Myripristis jacobus | reverse complement strand
GTGCACTGAATATAAAACTTCACGAGCCTCAGTTTCATCAACAGACACAGAGGTGCAGGATTACTTGTCATTGTCATGCATCTGATTTTTATCTGATTTCCTTGAGTATTTTTTTAAATTTGTTTTTATTTTGCTGTTTAGCCCTTGAACACAGCAAAATATTAAGTGGTGTAACAACATTACATGACATGAAACTCAGTGAAAATAAATGTTAGCATTCATTAAAAACAGAAATGTATTCTGTCCTTACATGTGGGTTAATCTGCATTCAGAGGAGAGCGACCTTGGCTGTAATACATTCTTGCCCCGTTAGGTGAAGGGGGTGGGGTGGTGCGAGCGCCCAAAGAAAACTGTTTGCATAAATTCAGCGGGGCTCCTTTAACACAAGTGATGTGCTGACTATGATTAATTATGTTAATATTTATTTAGGCTCTGGTGTTACAGTGCAGCATCATTAAGTAGCTCTCTTGTCAACTGTCAGCCAACTTTTGCCTTTTAATCCAGGCAGATCTTCCTAAGTACTGTGTCAGCCAACTGCAACGCCTTAAGTTGGAAGATTTTCACTTGTGGTTTTGGAGATCACGCTGCTTCTCGGCTCACCCTGCTGGGAGGGTTTTGGGTGTGTGTGTATCCAGCGTCTATATGCCATATTTTCATAAACTGATAATTATATTCGGGTGTGAATGAAGTTATTAAAGTCATTAAATCACGTCACTAAATGATGCTGTGTCTGTTTTACTGATGAAAGAAAGCGAGGAGCACAGATTCAGTGGTCAAACTTGTTGTAACAAAAAGGAGGCAGTGGAAAGGACAGATCACAGCAAGCTGTTTTTTAATGGGCAAAGAAGAGGGAGGAGAGGAGAGAGGGACAGCTGTGCTGTCTGGAGCTGAGACTGGGCTCCTCAGCTCACAGTATCTGTCACTGTTGTCTAAACAAAGACTGCTGAGCTGATCGATAAGGGTGCAGACCACGGGGCTTCTGTAGACCTGACTATTATGGTGAAATGTCTGTGTGAGAGCCTGCTGCAAGTGAAAAAAACAACAACGGATTCAAATGAAACCCTCTTTTGCTTTTTTGCATTATAACTTCAGTGTAAAACTGCAAAGGCTGCTGGTCAGAGAGGACAAGACTGAGCTGATTTAAAGTGAAATCAATGCTAGTTAACTACATATACTACAGTGGATAAGCTCAGCAGAATAGGTTTTGCTCTTACTGTACTTCTCACTTTGAGTCTGATTTGTACCCAGAGGAGAGGAATGGATGACTCTCTGGCCAGATGATTAAGGCCGGGCAGAGCCGAGGTTTAAGCAGAAAAAAAGCCGTCGACCAGACACAGTCATATTCAAGGGCTGAAACACCCCAGTGCACTTCAATCAGTCCAGTTGTTCAGGTAGCACACAAGCTGTGAAGCTGCTGAACGTACACTCGCCCGTTCCTGCTGTTTGAAGCACATCCAAGGAGCTTCTTGTGTTTGTGTGATGTCTGTCTTGGTATAGGAACAAACCTGTACACTAAAAAGGAAGACATAATGGACTAATCACAGCATTTACACCTCCAATATATATTATTTTTAACATGTAGAGACCTTGTAGGCTGAAAAACAGGCTTGTTTCAGTTCATTCACTGGGTTTGTAAAAGTTTTTTTTTTTGTTTTAACCCCAAGAGGTTGGAGATTTTTTTCAACCCATAGCATATAATCCTTCAGGTCCACACAAGAGTGATATGCTGTGGTGAAAATGATACCAATGCATATTGTAGACACATGGATATGTTGACACAGGTTGATTGAAGGTAAAAAAAGTAGCCCACCACATAGCTCTGATGGATAAACGTGTGCATTTATTGAGAAACTGGTACCACTGTTCACACACAAGTATGAATTACATCAAAAATGAATTGTAACTGAGGTCAAATGAAATTATTCTCATTTGTTACGGGGTTTTCATGGCGGTGAGGGGGGACAGGGCCAGTACTACGAGCACAGAAAGCCACTTCACTAGTAATAAAACAGTCATATTACAGCTAAATGGTTAGTCAATAAACAGTAAACTGGGTTTTAGGTCAACTGCCTAAGCTCCAAATGTTTTCAGCTGTCAAACGTAACCTATAACATTTGGTCTGTTGTGCCTGACTGGTCCAAACAGCGCACAGCTAAAATTATTTTCTTCAAAATAATGGATGCTGTTCTAAAAATACATGCTGCACGCTGACCTCGGAGGAGGAATCTCCATGAGGTGGATCACAAATGCATTGCAGGCCTCTTGCATGCTATCACATCATATTTAGAAAACTTAATCTTGCCCTTGGGGCCGGGCTCAAGAATAAATACCACCAAATGTCGCATGAGGGGACTTAAAAGGAAACAGGATTATAACCCAGCCATGGGTCAAAACCTAGGATTAAAAAAAAAGAAAAAAAAGCGTTCTGTATAGATGAGCTATGACAAGACAAACTGTCAACATAACAGGAGAAATGATTATCGTGATGTTGCTGGGGTGGTTTCAGTGATCTCAGTCACACTTCAGAGGGGACAACAAGTCTCCAAATGTTTCAGCAGCAGCCGCCCTCTACGCTTGGCGCAGAGTCATATTTTAAGAGGGTCACAATCAACACAGCGTCTCCATGCCTGTTGGACCACAGCTTCCACAACTGTCAGGTTCGAAATACAGAGCTGCCCTTTGTTTTACGACAAACAGCGTGTTGACGACAGGCACAGGATACAGAGGCAGACAAAACAAGTATGCAGATGACTGCCAAGGAACAGCGGGGATGTCTTTATTTGAGCTGCCAGAGTAATTTCATGGCCCCAGAGACGAGTCTGCTTTGAAGAGGAGAGCAAGAGAAAGCTCACGCACGAGGCGGGCTCACTGCACACACACACACTGCCCTCTGCTGACGGTGGGTTTGGGCTCGACAGCTTGTCAAAAAGAAGAATGCAAACGATATTAGAAGATATTACTGAAATATTCTGTACAGACCTCGAATAATAATATGGGAGGGTATTATAATGTAAGGTATTCAGTATAATCAATGCAATAATCATGATTTGTCAAGCTGAATTAATAATTCTATAACCTGAAAAGCATTAAACACACATACACTAGACCGATCACCTTGAGGTATTGTATCATCATAAAAATGAATGTGCAGTTACTCTCATCAGAAACTATTTTGGTGCATTTTTTAAAATTTGGAGCATTAGATTAAGTTTCACTTTGCTCTAAACCCATAAACACATTGCATCCCATCTGCATGAATCCGCAGTGCATACCATGCTTTTGCCATAAAATCAACCAAAGGCAGTATATGATGAATAAAGCAGGAGAGCCTCTCACCTTTTTCAGTGAGATTTCATGAGCCACCAGCACCAAAATTTGTCAGCTGCTGTCCTCTAGCTGATGCAGAAGGTAACAGCACACAGTATGAGACGACCAGGAGCAAAAAAGTCAGAAAATATGATATCTAGGTAAAATTGTAAATTGGCCAGACTTCTTTGCAAAAAAATGTGTTTAACTTAGACATAGATCTAGATTGAATTTTGATCTCTTGACACACTGATTATATTCCACTCCAAAGCTTATTTTTTTGCTTTTTTTTTGGCAAATGATCTTCATATACTTAGACCCAATGGTAAATATTTTGAGTAGTGTAGTAGTTCAAGTCAAGTCAATTTTATTTGTATAGCCCAATATCACAAATTCAAAATGTGCCTCAAGGGGCGTTACAGCAATACAACATCATCTGCCCTTAGACTATGGGATAAGGAACAACTCCCTTAAATTAAAAAAAAAAGAAAAAGAAAAATAGAGGAAACCTCATTGCGTGCAACAGAGGAGGGATCTCTCCCCTACAGAAAACAACACTGAAACAGGATAACACAATTAAAATGGAGTATTTGATTTCATCGGTTTGTTTCTCTGACCCCTCATTGCTGACCTTGTAATATTTATGGTGTGGCAGGGTACTTTGCAAAATAGCTCCTCTGTGAAACCAAAATCAGCGTACTTCATAGTTTGTACTGACAAAATGATTCTCTACATTGACAGCACAGCATTGGGCTGCAGGATCAAGATGAAATCAAGGTGAAAGGAATACAAAATCCTAATTTGTGCCTGATGAAGCGACGTTCTGTGTACAGTTTCCATTTCTCCACACAGCGTCGTCTGGCAGTGCACTAAGCAAGGATACTGGATATACTGTGGTTTTTTGGTGAGTCTTCGTGAGTGCTCATGTCAAGACAGCAGCTTACTCAGCCGCCCCCCCCGCCCCCACCGAACTCATTCAGCAGGTAATCATGATTTTTTCTTTTTCTCTACATCTCACAGAGAAACTGGGAACGGGGCGATGAGTGTCAAGAGATTCACAGCTTGAACAGAGCCCAGAGCACTGCAAGAGTTGATATTGCCATTTCACTGATTTATGGCAACTTTCTCCACGACCCAGCCACAATACCACTTAATGTTACCCAGCTTCGGTCTCGAGTGTGATTTCTCAAAGGGTCACAAAATGAAGCATGAGCTCTGTGGTCATTTGTAGGATTCAGCATCTCAGCAAGCGAGACAGCTGCTAAATTAATATCACTTAGTGCTTAGCAGGGTTAAACGATGTTACAAGTGAAAATAACAACAATCTATCAAAAATTCATGAGCTGCAGCCTCATGGAGATTTAGAGCACACAATAAATGTGTCATCAGTATTGACTGTGCGACACCTGACCAATTCCTTAATGAGAGTGTGACAAAGCATGCCCTTGTGACGGCCCCACCTTGTTCTCTAAAGGCCGAGCAAAATACGATTCCACTATGAAATAAGGCCTTTGGAGTCAGTAATTTTAAAATATCTGTTCATTTGATTCCACTGACAAAATTAGAGGAGACAATTGCTCCATTAGCCGCGGCCTAGAATGTGTCACCTTCCGGGAGGGAGCGCCTAATGTATTGCATCTTCTTGTATGCATGAATAATTCATGCTCATTAATTGCATCCATTGCACGACCTTAATCCACCCTAGAACCGACGTCACATGATTACACATTTGATCTTGGACAGTGTAGTCTCGATTTGTGAACACCGGGTCTCACCAGAGCTTGGAATGAGGGAGAGAGGGAGAAAAAGAAAATCTCTGAAAGCTTTTCAGCTCCATAAATTAAGACTGAACTGAGCGACGTACAGTGCGGTGTGCAGCGTCGGGGATCCGACTCTCTTTCAGAAGATTATTTTTCCAAAACATTTCCACATCTGTATTTCCTAAAGATGACTTGTCAATCAAAAACTGAGTCAGTGATGTTTTTTTTTTTTTTTTTTCAATGCATTTGTATTTTATTTGTCTCATTAGTCTGGGTGGCTGTTGCTACTGGGATTTTTTGCAGGAAAGACTTATCTGACACTGAATAATTACATCAGCCCGTGACAGTATGTAGAAATATTGAAAATTATTATAATTATAACAACTTAATCTTAAGAATGTGTTCTCATCACAGCTGGGAAGTCGTATCGGATGATGAAGTGGCTGGGTGTTATGCAAACATATTATGGGGGCTGATCAAATTTGGAAAGTCATTAGGAATGGAATAATTTCAGGGAGGGAGGTTTTTTTTTTCTTTTAGCTTTCAAATACTAACTTCTAGACATTTGGGAAAAGAAAGCCCTTTACTTGCAGATATTTTTATGGTTATCCAAAGTTGAGCACTGCATTTTTTCCAAAGGCATTTTACTATTGCTGTGCAGTGATTTGAAAATAACTTTAAATATCTACGTTTTTCATAAATTTTGGTGACCTGCCAGCGTGTGAGTTGCTCCAATGACCACTGAACTTTTTGCAGTAGAGTCTGCTTCCCTCTAAGTTTGTGCTCGCATCATTGTTCACATGCACTTGCACAATATTACCTCTGGACAGACTTTCAAAGTAAAGTTTCAAAGCAAATGTCATGTGATATTGCGCCTTGTTGTACTGTGACTCTGTTTTAAGTCTTAAGATAAAACCATAAAAAGAAAATGCTGTTTCCTATGACAGAAAACTATAAAAAGCTTGAAGAACACCACTTCAAAAGGGTTAAATTTCATGTAGAGCAAATCTATTTTTACACCAAAGATAGTACAAATGGGCTTTCATCATTGCACCCTGACATGAAAACATGATTACTGATGCCGCAACCAACACGCTGGCAAAAGAATTAATTGGGAAATTATAGATGTGGCAATTGTGTCCCACGCGCATAACACTAAAACCGTCACTCAGCTCATCAACTGTAAGTCAATTCATCTAGTATATATGCTGAAGTGTCCCTGCAGACTCATGTACATAAGGCAGAGCTAAAGAAATTTAAAGATGGGAATCGCAAACCATAAAGCAACGATAGGAAATATGGGAACGTGGAAAATGCAATAGCCATAAATTATCGAGAAAAGACCCATGGATCAGAGGGCGTAGAGAGAATCAGGCACAGAGAAGCTGCTAATGAGGGAATTATTCTGGATATTCACCTTTAAGAACACAGGACATACACATACATACACACATACAATGCCCCTTCACTTTCCCTTACCCTGTAGGCTTCTTGAAGGAGCTTCGGCCTTGGGAGCAGTGTTTTTAAGTACACTGCAATCTGCAGATATGCTTTCTAAGTAATTCATTAAGCTTTTTTCATTCATTAAGATTTTTTTTTTTTGTCTGCGGATATACTTTCTAGGTGATTTATTGCACATTTTCCCTCTGAAGTAACTTTTTTATTGCTGTATCCATATTGTTGTAATGAGCTGTATTTGCATCTAATTTATCATGAATCTAATAGGTTTATGTGAAATTGTTGCAAGTAATTACTATGATTTATTGAACTATTTAATGATGAGAATCAATGGCCACATGACTACCCTATTGTATATCATACCTGTGATCCATCTCCCAATGAAGCCTGATGAGGCAGTAGCAACACCTTTTACGGTGCTGCTAATTGCATTTTGCTGATTTTTAAAGCACATTGCATTGCGATATGCTGCATAAATAATGTTTGGTATGACTTTGGAAGGAGAGAGGTGCGGTAGAGGAATGGCGGTTGTGTGCCAGTCTGTTTACGTGTGTGTGTGTGTGTGTGAGAACAGACATGGTTGGTGACCTTTTCAAAGAGCTATCATTTAATAAACACTGACAGCCTTTTAGAGACCACTTACCATTCATCTGGTCTACAAGATTAGGCCTTGCAGCGAAACTCCACAGTGATCGAATCATTGTCCCCAGACAGCACAGTGACAGCAAGAAAACACAAAATCAATATTTCAGTGGTGAGGATTCATATTTTAGAAATTCTGGCAACAACAGCCAGGAGCCGTCTACTGTTTGGAAAAAAAAAAAAAAAAAAAAAACATGCTCAAGCTTACGTTTTGCTTTCAGGGATACTAGCAGTCTACATCTGACCAGTGCAAGAGGATATGTAGGCTGGGATTTACACATGCACAAACACACATGAACACGTACACACAAATGGGACAGGTTCACCGAGAGTGCTTGGCCTCACTCATTTGGTGACACGTTTTATGCACCACTGCAGCAAACACGAGAAGTGCATACCGGAAACAGGCCAGCAAGGATAAAAGCAGGAGTAGCAGTATGGGGCACGCAATCGCTCCTTCCGTCTGTGACAGCCTCTCACCCACCCAGCCTCATGTTCGCCATATTAAATATGAAGCAATTACACGGCCTTATGCAGGCCACATTGCTGCTCGATCTCACATTTGAACTTGGAAAAAAAAAAAAAAAAAAGTCCCCGTCTATGTTTTCCCCTGCTGGAAGAAAACTTGAACAACAACTTACGGCGGAGTCAGACATCATCGCTCACCAGTCTCCTCAGAGAGCCTAATACGATGTGCTGATAGAAAAACGGGGGGGATAAATTGATGAAGTTGCATTTGTATGAATAAATTAGTGGGCAAACTGGAACCAGAATACATTTGCATCTAGATGAGATTACAATCCTGACATACAAGCTCATTACTAGCCTCTGCTCCTTCCTTCCAAACGTCACCACCCGATTGAATCATAATTCATTCAGCTGGGTCGCGGTGACTGTGAGAACAATACAGCAGTAACCGGCTGATTGATGTGATAAATCACAGGGAGGGAACGCAGAGGAAACGCAGAGGAAACACCGATGCCAACACATTATAGAAGCTGAGTTCTGGTAACTGCGCCGAAAAGACCCCTTAAGGTGTTGATAAATGTTTGAACATGCCCGCTGCTGAAGGAGTCTTAATTACAGGCTAAACAGCCTCTGCCCTCAAACATCACCAGAAGAAAAAGCCTCCTCCAGCTCACATGCTTTCCCCACAAACACTTTTCACATAACGTGAAGCAGCGGTCCTCGGAGAGCCTTTTATGCCCAGAAATAAAACACCCCGCTCATAAGCTATCATGAAGAAATATGAAACGGGAATTACCTCTTGCTTTACGTGGCTCTTTTAAAAAGGGTAAAGGAATGCCCACAGAGTTAAAGACTGTTTTGTAACAAGCAGCAACCTAAAGCGCCATTTAACACCTCGGCTAATGATTTCGAAACACGTGCCGTTTGATTCTCTACATGTTCATTTATAAGATCCAGTTTGGGATTTAATTAAATATCCAGGCACAAGTTTATTCAGTTCTGTTCTAGAGGAGTTTCTCTCTGAACGTTTTAGGCATTCATAACACAAAATGCAGTTTTTATTCCAACACTTACAAATAATCTCATATTTTGACCTTTTTGTTATTTTGATATTAAGCTGCTGCTAATGTTATCGATGCTATTTATTGCCATTTGCTTGATGCCGTCATTAAGCAGTGCAACTGTATTGTGTAGTTTTTGGTATGTGCTGTAACCTGGCGATGTTATTGCATTATGTATAGTCTTGATAGTTGCTATAATTCTGTTATCGCTGCTGTTTATTCCACCATAAACACCACATAACTATGCCACCCATCAACAACAGGGAACAGAACGGAAATAAGTGCTCAGACTGTCGTGTTATTGTTCACGAAGCTTAAAATTTTACACAGTGGGACATAACCATACACTGTCTATTTTAAAGTGACATTTCAAGTAACTAAGCTAAACTAGGGAATTTACATTGTAAATGAAGTAGATGCAGAGGTTACATAATGTGCTTTCACACAATAAATGGTGAGGAGAGAGCCAAGAAA
Organism: Myripristis jacobus; assembly: GCA_900302555.1. Classification (NCBI taxonomy): domain Eukaryota; kingdom Metazoa; phylum Chordata; class Actinopteri; order Holocentriformes; family Holocentridae; genus Myripristis; species Myripristis jacobus. The sequence continues at coordinate 14,179 of OMLB01043318.1, read as the reverse complement.
CCACAATGTGAGCAAAATCAGGAGTGAGGCAACGGTGTCTCTATGGGGTATTTTTAGTGCAACTACATAATAGGCCTTTAGGAGTAATGTCTTATGTCACACAACCGAAAAACTGCTGAGCTAATTAATATTCCATCAAGTTTCCTCCCCATGCAAAATGCTAATTGAGTCAAAGTGAGCGCTTGCAGATTAAAATGATCAAATTACTCCTCTGCTGTTAATGCATTTGCATTTTGCCACTGTCTGTGCATAGAGACAGAGCAGGCGTGCAAGTGTGGCGGATCAGAGAGCAGAGCTGAAATGGCCTGGCTTCAACAAAGAGGCCAGACACAAATGGAAGAAGAAGAAAAAGAAGAAGAAGAAGAAAAAAAAATGACAGTTTGAAAAGGTAAAGGTGGGTCCGTGGGGAAATCTGCTGAGAAAGGCAGGCAGGGCTCAAACCTTTGTCATCACTGACCTGAGTGCTCCCACAGTCACCATGCACATCTGAGCATGTGGCAACACACACACACGCAGACACGTGCACACACACAATTTGTATTTGAAGCTGCGTTAATGTGACTGAGTCGCTGATGTAGCTGTGTAGAAGCACAGAATGAGGCAACTTTCATTCCTTAAAAAACTGCAGATAATAACAAGGTTTATGAGTTGCTGTTATTCCCTTTGATACATACACTGTTCATAAAAAGTTTAACAGAAAATCCTCTATTCTCAAACTGGATTTTCTACACACCAGCCCATAATAACGACAAGGATCATGAAGCCTTGTGCTTAACTGGTTGTGCAACTTTTCACAAAAGATTCAAGATGACCTCTGCATGCTGTTTGAAGGTCATTGTCTTGCGAGTTGCCGCTCCAGCTGTCATGTCCCTCCTCCAGATGTTAGCAGACGCCTTGTGACATTCTATATGGTCCATCTTCTGCTCGATGCAAAGCCACAGCCTCGGCCTCAGTCTCAGTGGTACGTGCACGCGGCGATGCTGGCAGTCAGCAATCTGAATATGTGATGTAAGGAGGAAGACGAGCGGCTGTGGAGAATGAGAAGTGAAAGGTGAGGTCATGGGCGGCTGGTGACAGCAGGGGATTATGGATGTATGTTGGCAGGTACATGTTATGGCTCCAGGAAATGGGCATTGCTTACGGTTTACACCAGGCAATCAGGACGCAGCAGTGGTGTCGAGGGCCTCACGGGTGCCAGCTGATGGACACGCTGTGCCGTTTCTCTTAAATCACAGAGGATAACTGTGACTCCAGAGGATAAACTCCCGTCTCCCTGGTGATCCCTGCCTCATAGCGAGAGGAAGGCAGACAAAAAAAACAACTCTGCTTCGATCACCACCTCCTCAGCCTCTCTCGCAGACACCCAGAAACACACAGATAAATAGATAAATGAAGTCTTTTCTCCAAAACTCCTAATAAAAAGGTCTCTATAATGTTCTTACAGGGACTTGCAGTGTGACTTTTTTCTGGGTTACCTCTATACGATAATCCTGCTGTGATATTCATACATGCATTATATTCTATACATATTAATTTATATTATAAAATCTTTTTCAAACAGTGCTGATTGCAACACAGCTTTGTTCAGACCCACAGAACTGCATTTTAAATTCTAGTGAAGATCCAGGCATTTTGAAAGATACCAAATATGTCCTGATGAATTACAGGAAAATGCACACAAAATGAGGCACAAGGCATCTGCATCCTTTCTATTTGATGTAATAGAGCAGCAATGAAACAATAGCATCTTGGCTCTGAATATTTCACTCAATTTAAGATGTAATATAAAAGATGTACCTTCAGTCAAGTGCTACAACCAGCAGATCCAGAATATGTATGTATGTATAGATAGATGCATACATAGATAGATGTACCTTATTAATCCCAAATTGGTAAATTTTTGTGTTGCAGCAGCACATTATCCAGATATTGCACAGGAACAATGGTAGACTTCACGAAATATACCTCTCAACGCTAGAAGAAAGAAATACATATTTGGAAAAATAAACACAACAAATAACAAAATAAATAAAGTAGCTCAATGCAAAAATAGATGAAAAACTTTTGCATATCCTATAAGAGTAATAATATATATAAATATATATTTATATGACTGTCATACAATAGGGAATAATTATTTTATTTGGAATAACTTAGGGGTGCATCAAGGGGTAAAAAACAAACAAAAAAACAAAAAAAAAACAAGCAAGCAAGCAAATAAGACAAAAAAAGCAGAGGGTTTACTGTTACGTGTGAGGAGGTTGGTAGGACCCAATTGCAGGAGCAAGCAGGCAGATAAGCTCAAGGGAAAACAACATTATTTAATAACTCAAAATACAGGAAGCACTAAGAAACAGGGAACACTAGGAGAACTGTAATTTACAAGCATGACACGCAGCAAAGACCTGAAGACAGGACTTAAATACACAAGGAACTAATAAGATAACAAGAGACACGTGGGGAAGGGGCTGGAGCGCAAGACAGGAGAGCACAGAGGAGAGGGAAACGCTTGGAGGGATCAAGACAACCAGGGATAATCACAGACTCAAGGCAGGTGTGGAACTGGGCGGGGCAAACAAGACCGAGGAACCCGACACAGGTGAAACCACTAATGCAAATGACACAGCAGGGCAAAGTTAACTACACCAAAACACAAGGAAAAACACAGAGAAACAAAGGCTGAGTCTAAACCAAAAGTCCAAAACACTGCAAATGCAAAACCATGACCTTTACATAGTCTTAAAAGGTAAAGTATGAAAAATGAAATGAAGTGAGGACACTGAGACTCAACAAATCACTGAGTTGGGTTGACGTCACCAAGTGGACTCAACCGTCACATTTCATACTCAACACTTAAATCAGTCGGCTGCAATTTGTATAGTGCACCTGTAAATGGTCCTATATCATTTTATAAGGGCAAAGATTTTACTTTTATGCCTGCAAGTATTTTGTCAGTGTACAGTAGGTGTCATTTTTTCCAAATGCTACATATCTCATGTGGCGTTGCTGCTTTTTCCCCACATCAGCTCTGTCCACAGTGTGACATGAATACAGAACGAGTTCACATTTCAAATCGAACATTTTTTTTTTTCAAAGCCATGCAATCAGGGAGAACGGGGACCTGCCATATTCCTCTATTTTTAGACAAGATTACATTGAAAATGCAAGACAAAAAAATGTTACACTGCAGTACCATGACACTGAACAAGTTTTACATCGCAATTTTGCATACAACAGCAGCTTTACATTCATGTGAGTCGATTAATGTTAAACATGTAAACTTTCCAGTGCAATATTCAGCCATAAAAGCAGCCGGGGAGTGGGGGGGAGAGAGAATGTGAAGTGCACCATACTGAACATGCACTTGTGAGAGAGTGGAAAGCCACATTAAGATGTTCTTACATGGAAAGCCCATATTTCTACTTGTGTAGGTGACATTTTTAAGTCTTCACAGCATCTTTAAGCCTATTGTCAAACGATTTAGCGAGTGGAACTAATCCCGTCTCGTAATTTTAGATAGAAGGACAGAACTGGTGCATGAGAGTTTAGTCTCGTCCGGAGGCAACAGTGCCGTGGCGTAAACTTAAGATAATGCCTGTTGCTTAATTAATTTCTGTAAAATCTAAAGGGAAAACGTGTCATGCAATTACTCTCTGTTGTCATATTATCAGGAGGTACAGCTGCTTCGGCTGAACTTGAGCGTGACTGGAGATCTGTCTTGTGAAAAACCCGTGTTGATCGGCTCCTACTTTGCACCTCATAATGCAAAGCCACAAGTTGGGGACCGAAATCTTTCTTGCATAATTATTGCAGAGAGAGCATTAAGAAACATGCACAATGAGTCCACGCGTTGAAAAATAAGTGCATGCATATGGATGCATGCACTTATTTCCACTTAAAGGAGACTGTGTACTTCCAAAGTCCCTTTTAAGAAATAAGTGACCCTCTCTGGTAACTGAAAACATGATTGCATGCTCTCTGTGCTTAAGTACCTGTGTTGTGATGTGTAAAAAAAAAAAAAATTAATGCAAAAAAAGTGGTGAGGTAAGTGAGTGCATACCTGAAAGAGGCACTTATGTTTTCTTTGGAAGCTGCACATTTCTCTGGCTCAGTATTGACTCAGCACATAAACACATTGTATTATTTATAGTATCTACAAGAAACAGTGCGGGGAAAAACAAAACTTCAAAAATTTCCAAAGTAGATCAGAGCACTGATAAAATGTTTATAATTATTTATAGCATATAGTGATAATTCAACCTCAAAAGAAAAAAAATAAGAAAGTATACATCTTGCAATATCTTGGAACTAGTATTCACTATCTTTGTAAAAAAAAAAAAATGAAGAAAGAGTGATATTTCACTTGTTTTGAGCACAAATCAACTTCTTTACAGTATTTTCTTCCATCTCTTGATATTAGAAGTTACCCAACTTTTTCTATTTCAAGATACTGAGACTATGCTGGAACATTTCTACCCCATTCATTATTTCATCCCGCTGTTGTTGTCTAAGAAACTGTCTAAAAATCTGAATATGCGACCATGCAGTGATGTTTGATGTTTTTCTATATAGCATGTTAGAATTAAATCAAATCATTAAATATGGGATTCTGCCGTATGAGATGGCATTTCACCGCATTTAATGAGATCTAGCTTAGCCCACTTAAACTGACCTTGAACAGGTTACATCAGGTTCGCATCTTCCCATGCACAGAGTAATAAAATAAACTGAGCTCCGGTTGGATTTCTAATCAAAAAAACAACAGATGACATTTACTAGAGTACATTTAACGAGACAGATAAATAACCTGTTGTCCTTGAATGCGATTCAGTGCGGCTTGTGACCCGGGCGTGCGGGAGTCTCCTGCCTAATGGCGCTCACGACTGCAGTAAAGGCACCGAGGCCGTCCTATAGGTCACAGTGACAAGGGAAGCCCATAACCATGTTGTTGGCAAGCACATCACACACACACATATATACACCCAGAAATCAAAATAATTCAGAATCACACGTTGGCATTGAAACAGTCAGGATACATACAGCAAGGTTCAGAAAAGGAGGCAGCTCCACAATAGGCAATTTAATGTGTTTTTCTATTTGACATGATGTTAATATGCCAAAAGGGAATATGTGATATTTAGACACAAAACAAATTTCAGCTCCAGAAGATATTTGGGTGAGAGAGAGAGAGAAAGAGAATGACATGCAACAAAGGTCCTATAGGCTAGACTGAAATCCAAGACATTACAGTTGCAAATCATCCAGATCATGTCCAACTTTAGTAGTATGTTCTTCACAACATAACGTACATACTGCACCCATGCTATGAGAGAAAATGGGTCATAAGAATGCAAGCTGTGTTTTTGCCTCCATTTTTTTTTTTTTTTTTATAGCTAAAAGTCAAATGTGTGCATGTTTTCACACATTGGCAAAAAGCTCAGCAGTGTGGCAGTGTGCCGTGACATTCAAGCATGACAGAATTTGCCTTTGTCTGTGTGTATGTGTGTGCGTGCCTGTATGTGCGTGGGTGTGTGTGTGTGTGTGTAGATGTGTGCGCCAGACCTGTTGCAAATTCTTTTTTATATCATTTACTGTGCTCTTATTCAATTCATTTGCTTTGCCAGAGAAACAACACAATGAATGCCAAGAAGTGTAGAAAAATGACAGTCAATATTCTAAAGTGAGATTATTGTAAATTGAGGATGTGGGTAATATGGGACATTTCTTGTATCTAGGGAGCGATACATAAAATTACACATGTAGATTTAGGAAGGGCAATTCATTTCCATAAATCTGTGATGGATGAGAGTAACTGGAGGAATGCTATGAGAGCTAGGACAAAAGATTTATTTGCTTTCTTCTTGCTCCCTTCTTTTGAACACCTGAATGGTTTCAAATTACCCAGATTTACCCAGGTCACATACGTTGGTGTGTAAGTGTTTTTTATGTGTACGTGTGTGTGTGTGTGTGTGTGTGGTCCAGCTTGCTACTGGAGAACTGAGAAAGGGCACGGTGGTACATGAGGGACCTTGGTGTGCTTGCCGCAGCAGGACAAGCATTTCTAGCAGCCAGGACTGATGCAATGAGAGCTGAAGGATGGATGGTCAGGGGTCACACTGATTTCCACTTCCACATGAAACATGCACACTCTTGCCCACGCTACATCTATTCACTTACTGTAATATCATTTCATATTTTAAACACACACACACACACACACATAAAAATGTATTCTGTTACATCAGCCTCCAAAATAATGCATTCTTATTGCAGACACTTGTGAGACATAAAAAGATTACGTCTGACAAGACCTGTAATGTGAGAATAAGAGCCTTGAATTCTCGCCCATTTCCATCAGGTTAAGCACATCAGTTACCTTTGATGTGGCCTGTCAGCTTCCTCATGTCTGAGAATATGCTTACTAGCCTTAAGGCACACAGAAACTGTGGCACACTACACACTGGGCTCATGGTGTTACAAAGACTCATCTTCTCTCAGACAGCAAAGACGAAGAAATTACACCATAGAGCATGGTGGTGCATCGACTCCCCACATCTTAGATGTTAGAGTCTGAATCTAAGGATCTACATCTAACCTGAAAAGACTCTTGGAGGTAGCTCTTAAGTAGGCTAAGCCTAAAGAGAATTTTTTTTCTGGCAAGCACCAGTAAGCTGGTTGTTGGCTCCAGCTACTACTGGCACCGTGTTAAAGACACAGAATGTATGATTCAGTTTCTGCCCCACAGGGTGGCCAGCCAGTTGGTGCATCGAGATAAAATTAGCTAAATGTCTCTGAATCAGGTCATGTTGGTTTGGAAGTTTCTGGGCATTGTTAACATGATGCCATTAATACATAAATCATCTTATACAAATTATAGACTGGCCAAATTGTCATGGCTAGTTGGCTGATTTGTGGTCAAACCTCAGTTAACTTTCTTGAACTCTGTATTTTTTCACTTTTTCATACCTGTATCTGTACCTCAAATTTGGCAAAGTAATCCAAAATCAGCTGAAATTATGCAGTTTTCTGAGTCAATGCCTTGTGTCACTGATTACAATTATAAGTGACTAAAATCTAATAAATTGTCTGTAATTTATAATGTGTCCTTACCAATTCAAACATAAATTTGTGCTTGTGTGTCATCCTTTCACCTTTAGGTGCTCGACTGTGTGCTCTATTCAGAACTAACTTTTACATTTGGTGCCAATGTGCTTTATCAAATCTGACCGGCCAATAACAGTTGCTGTCACAGAAACGTTTCCAATTTGAAACAATTCCAATGTGTGTGAAATGCATGAATTTAGCTAAACAACATGTGGTGTGCAGGTGCACAGAAAGCGCTCATGGCCCCCTCTCCATGTATGGAGAAGGTGCCATAAAATTGTGCTGAATGTGTGAAATATCACGTCACAGTGGGTTGCTTGTGTGAGATATTGGGGGAGAAACATGGTGTGTAAAGCAATGTCTGACTGTATCCCTGTGGTTTACCCATGGTCAAAAACACACATGATGAATTTCAATATATTCAGCTGAGCATCAATTATAAATTACCTACCTTGTTGGCTATGCATCAGTTGACAGGAAGCAAACTGAGACATACTATATAGTGAGTGCATGAAGAACGAAAGCTCACAGCTCACACTGGATGTAGATGGCTGCATGTGTTTATATTTGTGAGCTTGAATATGCCTTTTGTGTTTATGTTTTTGTGTGTATGTGTGCTCTTGTGTGTGGGAGTATCATCAATTTCCCCATCTCCACACCTACTTTGACAGATAATAAGCAGGGGTGGGAAGGTTGTTCTCATTATGTATCATTTCCCCCATGGTTCTGGCTCCAAATCTCCATTTGATACTTCATATATTGAATTTTGATTGATTAGGCTTAAATTTCGACACCCGTAATGTTATTCATGGGTTTTACTCACAGCTGCCACAGCCAAATGCACAACAAAAGTCCCCCAAGATTAAGGATATTTAGGATTACTCAGAGAGCACGACCGAATGCCCAGAGCACACACACACACATGCACACACATACAAACACTGCAGTATGCATGGATGCACATATAGAAACACATACTGTGTGGACGATATGGGTATAGGTGACAGTATGTCAATCACAACACAGGCGCTTATAAATGTTGAGCAGACCAGCAGGTGACATGACATTATTCCAACTCATTACCTTCAACCCGTTTTTTTTTTGTTTTTTTTTTTTAATATGACAAGGCCGGGTTCGATGCCTGGTAATAATCTATTTCAGCTGATCATACTGTTGAGGACTGGGGCCAGCTCATGCCCGGTGGCATGTCTGTAATAATGGGTCTGAGTGTAGTTCGAGACAAGGTTTGTTTTTTGAGCAGCAGGACCGCGGCACCGTCTATCAGACTCAGAGTGTTACCTGATGTTACTCTGTATTTCATCATGTTGCACTCTGTATGTCTTTATGGTAAGGAAGATCATTTGTATTAGGCAATAATATAAATTGATATGATGAAAATTCTGCAAAGTTGCTACTTTTTTGTTATTTCGGTAAACATGTCAACGGTGTAGCACTTTTGCTGAAAATAACAGGATCGCCTTTTTCAGATTTTTTTTTTTTTTGGAGTACACTGGTACAGTGGAGAGTAGATGTTTGGCTCAGCAATGGATCCAGTTTTCAGTGTTCAACAGGAAAAAAAAATCACCATCCTGCAACCATGCATGACAGATATTGGACTATTAATAAATACAATTTCCTAGACTAATTTTGTCACTAAACTCAATACCGAGGACCACATCCACGGTGGAAGTAATAAGTCACAGCATCAGTGAGATGATGGTTATATGCTGCTTTGCAAACTACATCACTGAGTCAGCCACTGAGAAAATGCGTTCCGCAGTCTGGCTTTAAGAAATATTAGGATCCTCAAAGTACCCAAGCATCAATAATAATTTTCCTTGGCAAACTCTGGCTTCCATGTCTGTGAAAAGCCAACAGGTTACAGTAAACTCATCAGGCGCTGATAAACCAAAATCCTAGCAATTAACTGTGCTGCTTCCAAGCATATTTTACTCTACTTTACTTTATCTTATCTTACTTTATTTCTAAGCATATTTTGACCTAAGACATCAAGACCCTGACAGAAAATGTAAGATCCAAATCAAATGTGCAGGTGTTCGTGAAAAATCCTAGAATCAGTGCAATTATAATATTTCTGTGTATGTGCTGTCTATTACAACTACAGTATTCTATGTAGAGACAAAATCCTGGAGGTCTTGCTAACATAAGTCTTTCGGCGATGCAGACAGCCATGGAGAAAACTTATGTACTCTTTGAATGAAGCAAAATAATGTATTACATGAGCAAGGCAACTAAACAGATCAACGTGTATTGCCTCTCAGTCTTCTTCAGGGTTTGAACAACAACATCTACAATAGCTAGATTATTGTCAACATAAATGATAGTATTACGACTATCTTTTTTTTTTTTTTGCAAAGAATTGGTCTATAGTATGCATTACTAGTACAAATTAAGAGGTTAAAAGAAATTATGTAAAGTGGAACTGGAACTGGGAGCTGGAGCGAGGTGAAACCCCCCACACTGGGGAACTGGGTGTGTGTCGGCTCAGCAGAAAGACAGGCAGGGGGAGGACAAAGTCCAAACTGCTGATCTGAGAGATGTGCCTCATTTCCTCCATGGCAGAAGTCACAGTAAACCATCAAAACATATAACCGGATTTGGCTAAGGATATCAACTCGAGTCAAGACTCATTGTTTCACCCAGCCCGAAGACATTTTTATTTTCCCATCAAATTTATTGTCATCGAACATCCTTTTCCCCCCATAAACTGTACATCACTTTCTCCTGTACACATTGTCTAAAAGGACAAAGCATTACCATGTATGTTCAAATTCTAGGAATCTAGCTCAGTAGAACGAGCTTTAATTCTTAGATCAAAATTACAAACACCCAAAATTATGGAGTGATCAGGTCAGTCGCACAATCATGTACAAGCAAAGGGCTAGCAAAGCAAATTTAAAGAGCCAAGGAGAGATAAAACTAACACATACTAATATTTGTTAGTCAGTGGTTCAGCCTTTACCCATTGTGCAGACAACTGGCGGCCAGGCACGGTTTATCCACGTGGCCACTTGGGGAACCAGACAGTTTCAGCCACTAGGGGGCATCAGAAACAAAATCTTGTGTCCCCATTGGATGATTTTTTAAATCATACAACAGTTGGAGAAGAAAAAAAAACAGGTTGGTCTCGCAATAAGCTAACTATATTTTAAACAAATAAGTTTGAAGCGATAAACCAATTTATGGATGGTGTAGGAAGCCGATTGGTTGTGGGTGGAAGGCTGACCATATGTTTTCACCTTCCACCCTCCAAGTGCGCTGATAATCAAAATACAAAAATAGGCGTACAAATGTGTACAGCTCATTGATTACATTTGCAACAAACATAAAAAAAACTAGCTAGAGAGAATGCAGTGCTATGTAGTTTCCCAACAATATGTACCTTTTTTTCAAAAAGGAAAGGGCAGGAAAATGAGGAAGAAGGTGACAGCAGAAATCGCCACAGGACCTCAGATTTTACTTTGGTGGAAAATTTCAGTAGAGCATAAACTCGTGAGGAAGATAACAGGAATAACAGGGAGTCTTAATCTGGGTTTGCTGGTGGCAACAAGGATAATAAAGAACTAAAACTGAGTTCCTGCCGTATCAGAGCAATTGGATGTCCAGCTGAACCACTCATGCAATTTTCAGTCAATGATATATTCATATTTGCACATCTATGTGGTTGGTGGGAGATATTTTGACTCAGAAATGAGACGCTCCAACATCTTTGCTGTAATTTACTGACATGACACAACGAGAAAGTTACAAATTTCCCCTAGCATGATAGTGATCTGCGTCAAAACACTGAGACACTTGACCTTGGCTGGTAATGAAAAATAGGTTATTAACAGCAAGCCATGCAGCCCTCTGAAAGCTCGCTGTGTGTACTAACTCACCAGGCGATGAATTTAGTATTCAGACTGAAATGCCTTGAAGGCCAGGTCACCAATAAATTAATTGCTCTTTAGAAGTAGGATCTAGTAATTGGCTTTTGAATAGACTCTCCATTGAATAACAATACACCATTACTTTTCTTTTTTTTCCCCCCAGGCCTACTTAATTCAAGAACGCATGGTTAGTTTTAGGTCACCAATCCTCAGTCAAGCGTTTGATGGACACTGCTGGGTGGGAGTCCAGTGTGTCCAGTGTTTCTGATTGGTCACACACCTGTTGTCCTCTGATACCCAAGTTTTGTGCAGGAGAGAGACGAAAAGGTGCAGGGCACAGACAAAAAACAAGGAAAGGGGATGGAAGAGTGAGGTGGAGAGAGAGAGAGAGAGAGAGAGAGAGAGAGAGAGGGAGAGCGAAACAGAGGAAATATGAGAATATGTTTGAATGCCATATCAACACTACAGTATTCTGCACGTAAAGGTAAACTTTGTAGATACTTTCCCAACTGACGCTGCACTTCTTGTGAACATTACAGGAAGTAAAATAGTTAATCAATGAAAATCAGCAGTATTTTATTTTGCAGTCTGTTAACCTTTGTATCAACCTAAGTAAATGCATTTTAAGTATGTGACAATACTGCAATATGGATTAGGTAGCTTTTCTTTCAGTGTTTCTGTGTGCAGTGCTTTTGCATGAGTTAATGTTTAGTAATAATATCATTGTAATTTTGCCAAAAATTGCCAAAAGGTCAGTTTAAGTGAGGACCCTTTAGACTCGCTTGAAAAAGAATGTGGAATAAGAGCAAATCCACGAAGAGCTGAATCCAACTATTTGTAGATTCTTGAAGATGTTTCACTTCTCATCCAAGAAACCTCTTCAGTTCCAAGAATCAAGAATCTACAAATAGTCCAGTTGATCTCGATTCAACTCTACATGGAACCATGACGTGCATGAATGTGAACCCATACAAACAATAAGAACATAATTTAATTGAACAGTTGAGTCAGTGTGGTTCTTGTCATTGCCCCAGTTCATTGATAGCTTACATTTTTGTTTCTAATATAATTAATATAATTCATAATTTCACTAATATAATTTCACTTTAGTTGAAATGCTAAAATATTTTTAAATTACTTTTAAGAATATATGTGTGTGTTTTGCTTGATTCCAGGTAGTTTTTGCACATTTTCTGGTATTTCTTTTGTTACTTTTCTGGTTATTTTGCTCATCACATGAATTTGCTCAAGTTTCAAAGGTTTAATTTACCAGACGTTGCTACAAGACAAAATATGTACAAGTGAATATTTTAACATGATATTTTAATCTCACCACTTTAAAATTGTAATTCTAATTGTCTAGGTGTCAAGCAGGACACCAAGACAATTTCATAATCAATGCAAGCCAAAATATCTTTTCATATCAGAGTCCTGAGGGCAAAATTACATCAAGTGGGGGTCCAGGGCTTCATGAAAGTCAACTTGGGGGTATGAGACTTGAAGAGGTTTGGAAACCCTTAACTTGAGCCAAGGCTGTTGTTATTCAAAGGAAGCGGATTCATCTGATGGGGGCCAGTAAATTATTTTATGGTATGGGCCAGTTCAAGTCTTCCTAATTGCCCACTTAATTTTTTCATCACCAACAGTACAAGAAAATGTAGAAGGGTTAAAAGCACAGGAATCAGATCTCAGCCTGAGACCCCTCATTACATCTGTTGTCTTTGATGTGTCAGAGACCAGCAGAGTTGCTGGTTTAAAGAGGATAGATGTCCTGAGGTGGCACCAGACGGGCCGACAGACAGGACAATTCAGTCCCTGGAGGACAGGGAGACAGCCAGGAGGAGGTGGATGGGCAGTTGCCTGGACTAGAGGTCGTCACTGTCGGCCATCGCTGGCCTGTCACTCCAAATGGGCCCCCAAATCATGTTGTCAATGGTGATGAATCGAGATCTCCCTCTGGCAAAAATTGGATGCTCCAAACTTGCGCGTGATTGATGCACAGATCGGGTCGCGCCTGCCTGTCCTCAGGATGCGTCCTCACCTCACTGAAAAACGAAGGAGCAGACACGCTGGGAAGTGAAAAGGAGGGAGATGCACTTTTAGAAGCCATTCTAAAAGTTTTTTTTTTCTTTATGCCGGCCAGACTTGGATTGACGTAAAGCTGTCTTATCAAAGAATCTATCTGTCAGCCTTGAAATTTATAGCATTTTTAACTCCCCCACCCTCCACCCCTTTCATTTTTCTCAGTACATCTTTTGTGGTGTGGTCTAGCAGGCGCTCTGTGAATGCTGTCCTCACCTTTCCCATTGAGGCAAACAGGACTGCATTATGGCCCGAAGGTGAATGCACAGCTTGTACATTCAATGGGCGCCATAGTGTACCTCAATTGAAAAAATAGCTGTTTTTCTGCAACAAAAAGTGCAGCCTTTATGTGTCCAAGGGCATAGCATTCTTGGGCCTGGGGTACTAGTCACAGAGTTGTGTGAACATGAAATATCTTCTTTTATGTGTCATTTTTTTCATTATTCTCCCTCTGTCTCTCTTTCTCCACCTTCCCCCAATGATTTCCTTGATAGACTTGTCTGGCCTGAATTGCTCTATTCCTATGTGTGTGTGTGTGTGTGTGTGTGTGTGTGTGTGTGTATGCACGTGTGTGTGTTTGCACGAATGTGAGTACATGTGTGTGCATGATTTTACACTAAGTTTGTATGCTCAAACTCTGTTTGTCTGCACTGCAGGTGTTTGTGTGTCTGTGTGTGTGTACACACTGCACATGTGTTGTTTCTCTCGCTCACAGTGTGTATGTGTGTCTGAGCACTCATACAGCATATGTGTGTGTGTTTCTGTGTCTGGGAACTGAACACAGGCACTTGAGACTGAACTATTTTCTATTTCGATAAAGCTGGAGGAAACCTTGGATTTGAGCCTTTGATGGGTTCGTGGGGGCTGGGATGGGAGGGAGTGTGTGTGTGTGTGTGTGTGTATGTGTGTGCATGGTGTTGGGGTTTGCCGAAGACAACGAAACAACCAAGCCTTACGAAAGTGGCCCAGTTTGGAGAAGTTGCACTCTTTCAAGTCCTCCTTCTCAGCCTAACTCTGCCTCCTGCACTCGCCACTTTCCACCACAAGTCCACTGGAGCGTCGATAGCACACAAACCACGCTGCTTTTGATCTTTTCTTTTTTT